>JAUZSX010144789.1:0-33363 GCA_034780655.1 Idiosepius hallami
GTTACAACTTCATGCAAAATTTCAGAAAAATTGAACGGATGGTTTCAGAGAAAAACGCGAACGAACGAACGAACGAACGAACGAACGAACAGCAGGCACAGGCCTCAAAACATAGGTTCCCCTCATTAAATATCAGGGTACCAATAAACCAGTTTATTAGCATAGAATAATTAGAATATATGTAAAATCACATAAAAATGAGCTTCTATCAATTGCAAACCTATTTTTAAAATTCTCATTCTATTTTGTAATTGTTCATATATATTTTGTTTCAATAGTTGAATTCATTAATGGTTTTATAAGACAAATTGCTGCATAATTTATATTGAAATTTATTTGTTATTTTTTAAAAATATAAATATAGTAGGGCTTATTTGGATAAGGAAAAATGTTTTGTTAATTAAGGAGTGATTTTCTAACTGGAGCCACTGAAGTTATAACAAGCTGAAAATGAACCTATTACTTATAAAAACAACGAGCCGTCGATTACTAAAAAACGCCTCTAAATAGTTTGAATCTCATTCATTGTAATTGGAGTAGACAGCGTAAATAATATATCATCACAGAAACAAACCCAGATACTAAAAGTATTACAAACTGACTGTTTAAATTAATTACACTAGTTTTGATTATCACAAATTGTTCGAACTTCTATTCTAACCTTTATTGTTACACAATGAAACGGCCAATATCCCAATCGACATTTTAGAGCATTTAGTAAAGAAGCTAGATACTGTCAAATTCAAGTCAAACTCGGGGGCCTTCAAAGAAATGCGAACCTAGCTTTTTATTTTATTCAGACGAGTAGACTACTTACATTCTGCAAGTGTTTACTTAGTACTGTATCACACTGTTAAATGTTCTTAGGTATAAAAATTTATTTCTTATGGAAAGTAAAGCACATTTATGTTTTATGAAGCTTTTAGGTGTTTCGTTATACTTTATATTTCTGTAGGTCAAATATTGTTATGATATACATTATTCACAAATCTTGATCAGCTATTTGTCCCAATCTTTTCTGGCATATTTAATTTGAACAATTGAAATATTAAATGAATAGTTCTTGTCCATTCAAAGCAAACATTCGCAGATTCCTCACCGAATGCACACTTCAACAAAATGTCAAACGTCGGCAGCATATCTCAAGTCGTTTGTTCAGTATCAGAGAAATTTTACAATTCCTTGATATGTGCAGTTGACTTCATAATTCGAGAAAAAAGTTTTTTGTGTTTAATTTTTACGGCTTATCAATGTTTTATTTTTAAATGAATTTCTTTTGTAAAAGTTTTGTTTCAATAACAAAAATTACACTAATCAATTTATTAGAAGAAGTAAGGGTATTCAGAAATTTCCCGAACATTATAAGCACGAATGTGAACGTTAAAGAACAACTAAGATTTGAACCCGTGTATTACCAAGGCCAACTGGATATAAGGCCTTAGGCATCAAGTATGACGTCATCATAGGAAGATCGAAAGAAAAGAGAAAGGGAGTTAATTCAAATTAAGATACTATGATTTATTAAAGGAAAAACACAACAAATGGTAAAGTTTGTAGTTTCTTTTATTTGTAAATAAATTGAAATATGAAAAACACCACAAATGATAATTTTAGTGGAAAGTTTGTAGTTTCTTTTATATGATAAATTAATTATTTTATTGTTTCTAATTCCACATACATTATTCAGGAGAGAATTTGATGATGACCATAGGAATATTTTTAATAATTTTTTTTATTTTATGATTTTCGGTGAAGATGTTAAATTCAAATAGGAGTTTTAAGTTTACTGTTCGATAACACTTCTAAAGTTGTGTTAACTGCAACTGCAGCGATGGATTTTAAGATGTATTTTCAGTTAAATTCTTTTATAACTGGGAGCTGCAAGGCTTATTGGCTCCGCAGATCTTTTAGAACGCAAAAAAAAAACTGACCACAATAATTATTTATAAGGATTAAGTAGAAAATCTATATTTCACTTGTATGTTGAAATTTATATCTTACAATCCACCAATCTATCTGACTACTTCATTTTATAAACCTTTCTTCTTTCATCTAATGGAAATGCTACAATAACAAAGTTAGCTTTTATGCAAATTTTTATTAAAAAAATGGTTATATGAGCTGTAGGATTTTCTTTTTATTAGTGGCTTATGGCAAATTCAAAATGGTTGGGTACGCATTTCTTAATTTGCTCTCTTCATCTTTAAAACTGCTATCATCAACAATTAAACTCTTAATGTCAATGCACGATATCCTCTAGTGAATATTATAAACAAAGCAATAAAGACTAACACTTTGAAAAATACTTAATTGTTTTTTCAGTATATACAAATGATTGTCTGGAAATTTATTAAATTGATAATTTCTTAAATTGAAAAATAATTGTAAATGATAATTAGTTTATCTAATTATTTGAATAAATATGCTTTTTATCTTATTATTCTCCCAATGTGATTAAAAGATAATTTTGAATTGCGTTTATTCAATTTCTATCTGCAAAACACATTCTGTTTTAAATGAAACCAACTTGTCTCATGATTTTATTACCAAGAGAGCTTTAAAGTTAATGTTAATTATTGGCCTAAAGAGAAAAATAAATAAATCTATAAATTAAAAAAAAAAGAGAACAAGAAGAAATAATAAAAAAGAATAGAATTAAAAGAAACGATGAAAGAAATAAAATGAAAAATGTGAGAAGAAAACAAAGGATCATTAAAAGCAGTGGAGGTAGAGGAATAGAAATCACGCACAAAGAAGAATCAAGAAATCATAAAATTCAAAGAAACAAAAAGAAGAATCAAGAACTAATAATAATAATAATAATGTTGTTGATCATGACGATGATGATGAAGATACACATATATTTTGAATATATCTTGTATACTATAAAACTCAAATTAGCGTTCAAGCTGAAAACCTTTTCCTTTCGCTACTCCCCTTTCTTTCCCAACAGCTGACAGACCATGCGAGCTAAAAACGTCCTCGGCTAGAGTTATCCTCTAGGGTGAGGAAGTTTAGAATATTCTGAGATTGCAAAAACTCATAAACAACAGGAAGACTGATCCAAGCCCGAATGAGTGAAGAGAGGTCTTCCTGCTCAAAAGTAACAACAACAACAATAATCAGGAGAGCAGCGTTGGTGGAGCAATGAGCTTGGTCTTTGGAATGGTATTACACGGGTTCAAACCCCAGTCAAGACCATTGCATTTACCTTTAGCTGCTTGGGGCAGATGAGGCTAGTTAACTCGGGAGAATAGCTCGTCTATGTGAAGGGAAACACTGATTACAAAAGTCCGGGGATATAAGGAGCGTGTAAAAATAGCCTTATGCCTAACTTAAGTTTGTGCTCGGTCTAGTAAATAAATTAAATATAAATAATAATCAGGATGGACTAAGAAACTATAAAGCTGATACCCGACACAAGGTGCTGTACTCGAAAGACAAGATTCATCGCGACTATACATAAAAAGAGAAGCCTAGCCGCAAGTTCTCTTTAATATTGGGGAAACTGTAATTAACGCATAAAAACAATTTACTTTCAGTAGATTACAGAAAGACTCATCACAACTGATAAGACCAATAAATAATTAACAGTAAAAAAAATATAACAATAATTAGGAGATAAAAGGAATTACCCTCGCCTCCCCCCCCAAAAAAAAAGAAGCAAAAATGAGAAGATAAAATAAACGTCTCCATGGACAGATTAGGAGCCAGAACATAAGACATAGCACACATGAGCATGTGAATTTAGCCCAGAAAAGAAAACTTACAAGAGGGATCTAGCTGTCTGTTGGATGGTGCTATCTATACCAACGAACTAAAAGCAAATATTGGCAGAAACCAAGAAAATAGCGAATTCAGTCTATGCAGACAACGACAGGAGAGTAACAAACTTCATAATTTAATATACCCAACTCGTATAGCACTTATGAGGACTGCTAAAAATCAAAAATTGGTCGTAGGGAGATAGAATGGAAGAATAAAGAGAAAAGAAATGGAAAAAATAAATATAGATATGCAAACATTCTTGAGATATGTATCCAAGACGATGGAGGAAACCATGATATTAGTGACTGTAAGAATTCTTAGATTGTTGGATTGCAAGACGGGAATTATCGTCATTCGGCCGCCAGGAAGAACCATCAGGTATTGACAGGGCCTGGAGCGGGTGTGACGACTGAATGCATATATTTAAAGACCTGATATGATGCTGCGCCATGTAATTTCAGGTTGGAGCGTCGTGGAAAAACAACTTTTTGTCACTCAGACTTCAGTGATAACCACTGGTTGCTAATATTGAGAAAATTCTGAGAGCAATTGGTGAGAAAACTAATAAAAAACTACTACTACTACTACTACTACTACTACTACTACTACCACTACTACTACTACTACAAATAATAGAAGAAGAAGAGAATAAGAATGAAATATATTAATAAATAATAAGACAAAGGACTGCATTGAAATAATTATGGTGACGGTGACAGGAGTGGGCACTACGAAAACAACAACTACAATAATAATTATTATGATGATAGGAAGAAAACGAAAAAAATATTAAAACGCAGAAATAAAAGAATAAAACCAGAGAGACCCTCAAAATTAAGAAGGTGAAGAAGAAGTTAATTGTTAGTGAACACAACGATCATCCAGCCATGAAGAATGTAATCAAAAAACGAATTCCAACTAGAAAAAAATTACAATTCCCCAGACCATAAAAACAATTAGATAGAAAAAACACATCAACAGGAGTAAAAGATTGGAATGTTTACCAAATAAATTCATTTTAATTCTGTTTTCTTTTTCTTTCTTTTCTCCTTTTCTGTTCTTTTCTCTCAGTTTTCTTTTCTACTTATTGTGAAAACGATGTCCTTAGGTTAAACATTCACACTGATTGATTAGAATTGTACTATTATATAATTTCAACTTATTAAATCATTATGCTGAGTCAATTTCAATATGTACATCTGATGTTTTAAGATATATCTTGTGTTTAAGTCTTTAATTCACTTAGACAGAAAAATGCATCTTTCAGAATGACAAATGTTTTAATCATTAACAAAAACCTCTTGGTATAATTATGGGGGCGAGTAAAAAGATTGCTATAGATATGTTAAGGCGAAATAGTGGATAATTATTGCTTCTCCAAAATTGCTACATCTTTTTATATTGGTTTCCTCGGAAAAAATATAAAAGGATTGAAGAGGTCAAAAAGAAAAACATGAATTATGGAAACTAAGTTTAACCGATGATCATGTGACTAAATAGAAGTCGGTGGCGGCCGACGTGACTCAGTGGATAGGCATCCGGACTTCGGAACCATACTACGCGGGTTCGAATCCAAGTTGTTCCGTCTACGTTAACATGTTGACTAATAACCTTGGGAAAAGTATGAAGCCAAATCTTCCCTCCAGCTATAGGTTAAATAGTGCAAGACCTCAACGGTGGATGTGGCAGATGATGTCTACAATGACACAACGGCACTGAAGGCACAGTCATACTCGAACACGAGTGACCGCCAATGGTGAAATAGAAGTTGACAAGACAAACACTAAAGATTATGGGATTTCTCACGTAGGTCAAGTCTTGTTCGATTCTAGTCAAATTTGACAATAAGAGAAAGTTATTTTCAGTTAATCCTTTGTCATACCACATTTCATATCCATTGTATTCGGTGTATTTCAGGTTTTACAACAGCTTTGAGACAAATTAAAGTTTTATTGCAGCTTCCTTAGTTGTGAGTACCTTTCCTGCTCTAACATGTTAATCTGGTAAAGTTTCTTTAACATTGAATTATTGGTATTTCTTTATATTTCGTATAAGTATTTTTCTACATTACGTTTAGATTACTCACTGTATACCTACCTAGATCACACAAATACACAGTAAAAGAAAGTTTTATAAAAGTAATAATGATTTTGTAATGGATACAATAAGACAATAAAAATTAACAAACAAAAAAAGTAATTGGTCAATTACTATTCAAACATCTTATATAGTCCTGTTCTTCTCTATACAAGAAACCTTATAAATGACAGGTGAGATCATAAGATGACTTAACACTCAGTCACAGCGAGAGGAAGCTAATCAAAGATGAACATTTTGTTATTCAATAAAAAAAATCTTGAATCCATTTTTGGTGGATTAAATAAATTAAATTAATTAATTAGATTAGATTATACGGATCTTTTCCAGATAAGCCCCACCGCTAATGCAAAAAGTGCATGCATGAAAATTTTAGCTCTGTCACTTTTTTTGCCAGCTATTTGCCAAGTCAGCGGCATAGCAAGGGAGAGGAGGAGAGGGCGATCAGCACCGAGCGACGCATGCCTGGGGCGGCATTTTGAGGGGTTGAAAATAGATAATGAATGAATAATAGTAAATAGCTAACAAAAAATCTGAAATTTTGTAACTAAAATGAGTTTTTAAGTTTGTAGTTTGTTTTATGTGTATAACAATATTGTTTTTAAACGGATTTTTTTAAAACTGTATCATCAACCCAATGAAAATAAATATTTCAAATTGATTATAATTAGATCCTTGATTGTAGTTCCATGAAAATGAATATTTTCAGGGCCTTTGCGAATTTTAAACGTAAACGAATTATCAGTGGTCGGGACGGGAAAATTTTACGACCGCCCTGTATGGCAAAAACTGTTGCTATTTTACCAATGAATTAAAACTACGATTGGCATTACTTTTACTCATCAAACGGTATATCATACCGAAAACTTTGTGAATCTAATGACAGGAGCCAACGCATCAGTCAACAGATTTAAAATACTCAGCGTCAAAAATAGTTTGGACCAAGAATATGTCACTAAAAGATGACGTCGTCAACACCATCATTCTGACCAAGCAGGTGTCACTAAAGGACAACATCGTCAACATTCACATTCACTCCAAATCGACATCATTAACTCCAACTCGACCATCCTGACACCAAAAGATAAAGTCCTTTTATTTCATCACATATTTTCGTTTGTATTTTATATTTTATCTTGCTACCATATGCTTTAAATACTTATAACAATGGTTACACCGTATACTAAAGGTGAACTGATGTTCTCTCACCAATATTTCAAAGGCAAAAATACATGTTCAATAAGAAAATAGATTTGGTACAGATTGCTACTTCGTGTATTATTACCTCTCATGAATGGATGCAGAACCTAAGATCCGCGATAAATGATGGATTACTGTGATTGTAGCAAATTTTAATAGTTTCTTATCAAGATTGATTCATACTATGACTTTCTATGACTGAACATAAGTTATTTGAAGAAAACAAATATAGAAAAATGATTCGGAGAAAAATTGTGTTGGTCGATGTAATTTCTTTTTTTATTTTTAGTTAAAATATGTTAGGAACTAAACAAGTAAGTAACCAGGCAACAAGAATATTCTCTAGAAGATTTATTTATTTATTTTTTTTTTTTGCTTTACTGAATGAACTCAGAATATTTTTAATCTCCCATCAACCAAAGTATTTTCTGAATAAACATGACAATAACAATTATAATTGTATCTAAACGTAAAATAGGCCAATGTGATTATTAAGGATTTAAAAAAAAGTTATAATGGGTCACCACAGGTTAAATCATACATGAAAAACTAAGGAGGAAGAGACAGATATTGGGAAAGAGAAAGCAAGACAAGATAACAGCGGGGTGGGGAGAAGAGTGGAAAAGGGGGAAGGAAATATCGTTAGGGTTAAGGGTAAATAGGGGAATACGAAAATAGTATAAGACGAAGGGAAGAGAGGTGGAAAACGGGCACCCCTTAATATTAAATTAATAGTTTTCGATTGCCCTGTCCCTTCCCTTTATGGTTGTTAACCTAATTTTATTAATTCTTCGTTTGTCACGAGGGGACAAGGTCGGTAAGGTCGACAAAGAATTTTTACAATTCGGTAATCTGAAACGACACAACAATCCGACGGCATTAGTTAATTTTACAGACTCTACTTATAATTATCGTGTCTAGTTTAAGATGATAGCGAATTTTGGTTATATATATACACACACGGCATTTTCTAAGCTTAGTGGGCTGGGCTGTTCTTCGTCGTCTGTTAGGAATTAGTTCGTACAAGGTTAAATTGGGACTCACTCCTTTATATGTCTCTACAGCTTTTGGCTTTATTAGTCGTGACTTGGCGAGGTGTGTTTTTAATCTATGTACATTTTGTTATGTTCGTTTTCTGTCTATTTGTCTTTTAAACAGCATTTGCCACTACCCAGGGCCAAAGAAAGCAGATCCAAGAATCAGTAGGTTTGAAGAACAGCATTGACTGAAGAGCCTGGTTATAATCCTTTTACTATATTCTTCTTTTCTTTCTTTTATTATATACCAACCTTGCTGGTCATGTAGTACTTTCTCAAAAATGAATTTATCTTTCTTTATTGATTGGGTTTTAAAGAATAGCTAAAAAAACTAATTGCATGTGGTGATAAGGGATTTCTACACATACTTCTTATTCCAACAAATCTTTAGGGTACACTTAAAATTATTATTCCAGATTATATTTGTTTTCGAGCCAATTCCCTTTGGTATTATATAAACCTCTTCTCTATCACAACCAAAGAGTTTAACCTAGTTTTCTCGTAATAATATTTATTTCAAAAACGAAATATACTTATAAATAGAAAATATTGTGTTTGGTAATTGGCATTAATTGGACCGTATAAATCTTGTCATCACATAAAAAGAAGCAATCAAAAACAACCACGGTTTAATTTTAGGTCGAGTAAAATTTCAAGTATTTATTATAAACTTCTGGTGCATCATTCAGGATTAAAAGACATTGTATCAAAGAAATATAAAATGCTAATTGCAGGTTTTACCGGCGTTTACTCGTCCAAAAATTTCTGTAAAAGTAGAAATTATTTTTAAAAAATTAGAGATTTAAAAAAAAAAGGAAGGTTATTATTTAAATGAAATTTAGATAAAATCTAAAAATAACGTAACAATGAAGGTTCAAACAAAATACAAAAAGTTCTTTAGTCTCAACTCAGAATTTCAAAGTGATATTAAAACTGTATATTTGTTACTGAAATATGTTAGTATATTGTACCGATTTTGAGAATCTCTGATGAGTTTCGGCTACGGTTTATGTATTGGTAAATACTAAAAAATCAAATAAAACAATCCTTGTAATTGTTCTTTTTGTTTACCTATCAACCTCCATGGGTTATTTAAGGTCTTTCTTGTTTCAGATCAGATAAATTTTTGTTCTTTTAAGAATTTAAATATATCCTCTGCATCATTGCATTCAAGTACATTTTTTTTATATTATTAGCGTTGAAAAAGTTTTAGATCTTCTAATAAACTTTTAATTCTTTTAGGAATTAAAAAATAATGTAAATTAAATGTTCTTGATATAAGACATTGAAATAAGAATATTCTAGCTCAGGGTTTCCCAACGGGGTCCATACCGCCCACCAGGGGTTCATTACGGGACTTCGGGTGGGTAGTGGTCAAATTTATCGTATAGTGAGTGGGTCCGTGGGATCCTTTAGATGGTGGTGAAAAACTGGCAGCTTAAAGTAACATCACGTGTAAAATAGAAGAACAAAAAGTTCATTTGCAAGAACCTGTTTATTCTGATTACTTTATTAGCAATGGCATGATATATTAATTGACCCACTTGTTTTATAGGTGTTACTGTTCCCATCAAATCGACAGTGTAGAATTTAGTTGAATTAACTATATGAATATTCAGTTATTTATTTTCACTTTAATTATTTACTACACTACTACTAACATTATTATGTAAGGATGCATGTAGGAAGAAGGTGGTAGTAGGTATCCGACTGTTCTGGGGAGGGGGTACCGAAAAAGGCTCGGAAACCCTGTTCTTATTGGTTGAAGTAGTCTTCTTTTCAACCCCAAAACCCCAAGAGACTATAATGTCCCTGTTTAGATAGATGGCCGAACCTCCAACCCTAGAAACAGGTATCGTATTTCGTCGACAGAATCTACCGCTGTCAGTCGGGCAGATATTTTGGAGAAAGTGAAAAAGTCTACTTATCTAAATAGTATTTACTGAATGCGGCATAGATGCAGTTAGAAATCCAGTTGGTAGAATTCAAGCATTGTTCTACTAGGAGATTCAGAACCTTCTTTCTCACATAATATTCAAAATCATGAAATTCCTGTTTAAATTTATTTTTTCATCAGTGAGATAATTAAAGGTAATTTATAATGTTAAGGAAAAACTTTAACATTCTTAATTACTCAGGGTAAAATTACCTTTAATTATCTTGACTCGGTACAAACAACGGTGATTATTTTGGGATGGAACAATTAAAAGATATAAGGAAAGGCTAGGGGAAATGAGGTGTAAGTGTGAATAAACAAAGAAGAAAGAAGGAGAAAGTTAAAAAGGACTAGAAAAGGTTATTAAAATAATGTAAAAATAATATAATTATATAATAATAATATTTTTTATAAAAAAAATAGATACTAAATTTTGAAAATTAAGTGCATTTAAAAAAAAATGAACTTCTCTTTGGGTATTATTATTATTGGTTGTTATTTTGACGGAGATCTCTAACCCCTTAGATCTCTATCTCTCCCACTCACGCAGACTGGCACAAACTCTTTGACATTCTTTGATGCAAATAAACCGTTGACATTTTCCCAGGCTGCAGAATGATCTCATCATCACAGTCACCATTATCCTCTACCTCGTTCTCTTATTCTCCTTCAACATTTCTTTTTTCTCTTTTCTAATTCCAAAAAAAATTTATATCAATTACATTAATGGCGTCCATTCACGCCTTTATCATAGCAATTTAATATTTTTATTTAACTTTTGTTGGAAAGTTTTTGTTGTGTATTGGTAACGACCCGTACTTTGGAAGTCGTAATACACAAGTTCAAATATCACTTTTGAGACACCAGTCCATGCAAGATAACTGAAGTTAGGCAATGTAGAGTCTATTGAGTAAAATCACCGAAGTTAAGCACCGTAGAGTCTGTTCAGTACTAAAATGGGTGACCACTTTTGTTTTGTAGTGTTAACAACTGGCACGTTAGAAGTCGTAATACACAAATCCAAATACAACGTTTGAGACACCGGTTTCCACAAGATCATCGAAGTTAAGCAGCATAGAGCTTGCCCAGTACTAAGATGGTTGACCGCTTAGGAATATCAGGTATTGTTCCACGATGGTGATGGTGTTACGATAAAAAATATCTTTGATAGCCCTAGCATAGCATCGAGTATTCAGCTAAAATACAGGATATGAACTACACTCTTTTCCAACAGTAGTGATTTCTATCTCAGTTGAAGCCTCATCTCAGTATGCATCTCTGTATTAATAATTTTTTTTAGATTTTATTTCTCCCAGCTTTAGATTATACAATTATTATTTGATTCAACGTTTGTAAAGAAAACTTCAATTAAAAAAAGCCTTAATCATTCTCTCTTTATGTGTTGTTATGTGGTATCTAATGAATGACATCATACGAATTCAAAACAAGTTTCTGGGGCAAGCTATGGAACGCAAAAGCTGTTGATGGTTTAGAAATGCCTTAACACTGGCTGTTCATTCTTGTTCGGCCAGTTTGTAGCGAGTAATTGGTTATTCGTTAGCTTGCTGTTGAATGGATCAGGTTTATTAGCAGGATGTTAGAAAATGTGTATAGATATACTGTTTCTCAGAGTCTCGCACTGCCAATATCTAAAAAAAAACCCCAAAAAAACAAAAAAAACAAAAAACAATGAAACTTTCGAGTTTTAAATCTATAAGTTCATTCATCATAACAATGCAATTTACATTCCCCTCTGATCCATTCTGGCGGAATTAAAAAAAAATAATCGGAGGCATTACTTTTGGATCGATCCGCGTGTAGAGATTTAGTACACAAGTTTCACTCTCTTTGTCCCACAAACTATTCACGTTATTTGACGTCGGAAGATTTTTTAAGCAAATGTTAAAATGTTATCTACTTGAATTTTTTAGGTGTGGCTCCACTCCATAGCATCATATGATATTTAGATAATTCATGTTACGGTGTCTATGTAGACATGTAGTTCAACGGATTGAGCGTAGGTTTTTAAAAGTTACGTTGTAAAAGTCATCATCTTCATGTTGTTGACTTAAACATGACAATAAACAAAATAACCAACATTTGGAAGAAATAAACCCTAGTGGCCATAGTTCGTAATACGTTAACAACCCATCACGAAATTCCTCCGTGAAGGTTCCCAAGTTATACCTATGAGTTCTAGAAGATTTCTCAGTTCGCTAAGAAGATTTTAAAAAGAGCAAAGATCCCATCGATCGATAAGCTGTTTAAGATATTAGAATAACAGTCTGAACAATCTGTTACAATGTTATTTGTTTTGCTTTTACATTAGTTAAACTAAGAAGCTCGACCGATGGAGTAAAGCAGGGGAACTTAAATAAATGTTTTCAAAAACTATTTGTCTGAAAGTGACCGAAAAATGAATCACTTGGAATTAATTATACATGTTTTAAGCAGAACTTTACCTTGAATGTCGGAAAATATAATGCAAGAAAAATATTATTTGGGGAAAAATACGATTAAAAAAAAAAGACAAAACAAAACAAAAAAATCTGAAAAAAAAATGCGACCGCAAAATTCAATTGTAGTAATTTTCATTGTAGTAACCCTTTATATCGCCAATATATTTCCATTTAGGTTGGGTTGTCATCGAAAAAAGATATTTAACTTGTTTGTAAAAACGGTGGGTGTACAAAAAAAATTATTGATGAAATCATAATGAATCTTTCTGAAGCTTTTCCTAAGTGAAATTTTGTTGCATTGATACGTTATTTCAAATTGGTTGCTGAAACTTTGGCTAAGTTAGTGCTCAAATCTGACCACTTGAAATTCACCTTTTTGTTACCTGCGATAGTGTTGTTAAAGTTTGTGTTGTTATTATTAAATTCTCACAAATATTCAACATTTGCGATTTGGGAAATAACATGATCCCCTTATGGCATTCCTTTCCCTGCTCCCCCCATTCTAGGTGTAAGTCACTGAACGAAAAATCAAGAGTGATATAGACCTTTCCGCCCACAACCTATTTGATTCTAAATAATCTTTCTTGTATTAGTAACAAATATGTAGAGTTTGAATTTCATTTGTTGAAATGTTAAACATTGAGTGGCAATTTGGGTTCATTCCCTTTTTTTTTCTTTTCTTTTTTCTACTGCTATTTGATATTTATTAGACAGTTTGCATTCAGTTGGGCCAGAAAAGGGAAAAAAGGAAAGAGATAAAACATAAGTATAGAAAATAAAGATGGACGAAGGAGAAGAAAAAGAAGAAGAAGATTAATAATGGAAAAGAAATAATGAACACAGTAATTTAAATAAACAACTAATAAGAAGAGGCAAAATTAAAAAAAAGAAATCGACAACAATAAAAATGATAACGATGCCATTTCTCTATTAATTAGTTGCAAAGAGAGATCATAGATAAAAATAAATTCTTTGATCAACAATAATTGAAAATCAGAATATATATTTTTAATCAATAGTTTTTATTTGAGTTTCTCTATTTCTTGATTCAGATAAAACCAGACTAGTTCCACGTTGAAACACTTCAAAGTGGGTCTATAAAAACTCATTTAACCTCTCTCTATCAAATGTAAATGAAATAAATTTAATAATTTGAATTTTTGAAACGTGGAGTTGTGATAGAGACTCCCGAGGTCGGTGTACAGATTTTCGAAATTGAATTTGTTTGAAGAAGACTATTAACCACAACGTTATGTGTGCATAACAGTGACGATGAAAATAAAAATTAGTATAGTCCAAATAAGAGTTGTAAATTTAATCTTGCATAAAAAAAAATCAAACCCGGAAGTGAAGAATAGAAAGTCTGGTCATTAGTAACTCCATCCTTGAATTTCAGCAGATCTAAGAGTTGATTCTCTCTTGCGTTATTTAATTTTAAGATTTAGTCAAAATGATTTGCATTTTGTGAAAACTATTAAATGCTTTGCTTATTGGTGTCCATTATCAGGCTCAAATAGTTGATATCTACCAAAGATAATTATGATTTAATAAATCTAGGAAAAGTGCATATTATTGTCCCGGATGCGAATGTTATATAATCATTTCATTCAGCCTATCTGGCTTAATCTCCTCGTGTCTATAATCTTTCGTGGTGTAGTCATTTCCTAAACGGAACAGATAGTTCATAAGCAAGCAATAAGAAGAATCCCAAGACTTGAATTAAAAATAATCTTATCTGTTCCTACATAATTATATAACTTTCATCTTAACCAGACTTTTAACTAATTACTCAAAGGCCTCCATCTATCGAAATGTGCAAAGCATGTGTTTATGTCTTCGCCGTCTATGCTTAAACACGAGACATCATTGGAAGCCAAGATTAATTCGTGGCTTCAATAGTTTGAAATGACTTGATCGAGCATAAACCAATTTAAGCACAATGCCATTTAACAGGCTCAATACCCGTAGTTATCCGACCCTGTCAATTAAAAAATATGGCCGACGTTTCAAAATGACGAGTTCCAGCATTTTTCAAAAATAATTAAGATTTTAAGCTTACTTCTATAGTTAAATTCAATCATAAAATTTAGCTAGCTATCGCAAATCATGACTGGAAAGGCGATCGTATTCCTTAAATAACCCTAGATCAACGGTTTCTCTGTGCTGTCTTTCCAGTTCAATTGGTTACTTTTTGCTTCCCAATCAATAATAACTTCAAATGTAGCAGTTGGCAATTATATAATCCAATCACAAGGGTTTGGCATACTATTACAGTCTTGATATTGAGACTGATTAGTTAGATACACATCTATACGTACACAGTGAAAAAACTCTCATCGCCTAACGTATTCTTATTTAAGTGTTGCATATGTGTAAATATAACTTTGCCTGCAGATACCCGTATAATTGTATTTATGAGTAATTTAATACGAGTAAATTATACGTTTTTCTTTATGGTTAATTTTCTTAACAATCATCGTATAAACAGAATCCGGGATCTTAGTATTTGCACAATGGCTGCACGCCACGTGTATTTTATTTGGCGAATAACAATTTTATTGAACTGAAATTTTTTTCTTTAAACCAATTATTAGTAAATATCGTCATTATGATTATCTTCATTGGCATTATAACTACCATTGTAATTATTATTATTATCATTATTATTATTCTCGTATTTTAAGATTGGTATAATTACTATTTTCATTATCATTATTGTAGTACCATTTAATTATTTTCCAGATCTTATGTAGTTTCTTGGCCAGATCTTGGTATTTGCTGATCTTTTCTGTTGTTTCATTTTTTTTCTGTGGTCAGTCAGTAAGGCAAAGTCTAGTATTTGGCATATTTTCCCTTGTTGACATTAATCATGCCCGGTCTTGCTGCTTGGATAGGCTTGTCTGTATGTATGTCAGTTGTCGAAGTCCCATAGGATTTTCTCAGTTTCGTTTTCCTGCACGGCCTAAGGTTTGTGCATATACCACTTGTTTGAGTGTTCGAGCTTAAATTGCTTGCATCGATCCCAGTGTATTTATCATTATTATTATTATTATTATTATTATTATTATGAAAAATATGGTTGGGCGTGTAATTTGTCATTTACTTTCCAATTGAAATAAGGACGACGACACAAAATGGAAATATTGATTGTCTGTTGTTCGATACAGCAGAAAGTGCCAACGATCAATTTATTGACCTATTCTTGTAGTTAATACAAACACCAAACCACCACTTTATGAATTTGTACGACGATGAGTCAGAGTGACTTGAAATAGAAAAAAACAAAACGACAGACATCTGTTAAAAAGCAATTAGAAAAATGAAATGTAGGAAAAAATAAAAAAAGGGATAAAGGATAAAGAAAAAAAAGATGAACATAAGAAATAGAAAAAGACTCGGTCAGTGAGAAAGAAAAGAATAAACAGAGTGATAAAATAGATTTTCAAAAAAGAAAAGAGTCTATATAAAGAGGGGGTTATTGGAAGAAGAAAGTGTAATAGAAAAGAAAAATTAGGGAAAAAAAACTAATTGAAACAAAGCGTATTTATAAAAAAAAAACACGGAGAGAGGAAAAAGAAAAAGTGAAATAGAAAAAAAAAGAAGTGATTGATAAAAAATGCAAACAGAAAGAAAAGAAAGAGAGAAGAAAAGAAAGGGAGAAGAAAACAAAGGATCCTAAAATAAAAAGTACATGAAAGAGAAAGAAACCATAAAAAAACAAGGAAATAGTTTGAAGGGGAAAAAATAAGAAAAAAAGTAAATATAATGAAAGAAAAATAGAATAAAATTAAAAAAAAAAACAGAAAAAAGAAGGAAGAAAGGCAGCTATAAAAAAATATGAAGAATGAAGTATGAAAGAAAGAGAGAAAATAGAGAGAACGGTAAAGACAACGAAAGAGAAAGCAAAAAGAAAAAGACAAGTAGGAGAAATAGAGAAAAAATAAATTAAAAAAAGAGAAATTACAGACATACAGAAATAATTAGGATAGAAAGAAAATAAACAGAAAGAAAAAGAAATACAAAGAAACGTAGAGCAAACAAGCAGTGCCGTGCTTAGCCGTATAGCGGCCCCGCCGCAAAATGCGCTTTGCGGACCATTTACCTCAAAAAGGCAACTTCCACACCCACAACATACTATAGGTTTCGATCATAGTCTGCATATACATACATATACAAATACATAGAGGGGAACAGACAGAGGGGAACAGACAGAGAGATGGGTTGATAGATTTATATTTCAACTTATAAGTGTGATAATGATTTTCTAGTTAATCCTAATAATTATCTTGGTAATATGTTGCATTGCAAAAGATCTGTGAAGCCAGAGAGTCTTGCGGCCCCTAGGGAGCTTGCGCCCCCTGCAACTGCGGGGGCCCTAAGCACGGCCCTGCAAACAAGATAGAAAGAATGAAAAGAAATAAAGTAAATGAGTCATAAAACAAAGAAAGCAGATTGACAGAAAATAAATAAAGAAAAAAAAGTCTCTAAAACAGAATTATCAATTATATACATAGATTAATTATTTATTGATTTCGTAGTGAGTGCAGACTTCCGTTCCACAAGTTCACCTAATTTGTCCATCGTTTTAGTCATCAGGAAGCAATTATTGATTAATACTTATCACAAACATTTGACCTAAGAAAATGTCATTCAAATGATTTCAAAAACTAGAATATTTTTGTTTTTCGAAACCCTTGAGATGAGGTATGATGAATATTTTTAGGGGAATTTTTCGGACAATTGTCCTCATCTTTATTTCTATATTTTTTTAAATCACTACGTTTCGACCGGGTGAACCTTCGGTCTTCATCGGGTGGGGATGGAATTGTGTTCATGTTTTTCTTACAAAATTAACGCTTTAAACGCAAAGTCATTATAAAGTATGAATACAAATTAGTATATTTAGTGTGATCTATCCACATCTATCTATCTATCTATCTATCCTTATTACGTTGTTAAAGGCATTAATCTGAGTATTCATTTAATTGCTGAATTTTGTCCTCATCTCGGTATCCTTTTTTTTGGGGGGGGTATTTTTCTCAATAAATTTCAGCCAACTACACCTTTGGACGTCTTCAGCGGATTAAACCGCCACCTCGAATAGGAATCGAACCATGACTGCCCTCCAGGGCCCGTGGCGCGGCGGATAGAGGCGTAGAGGTCTCTACGATCCCAGGTGAGCATTGTCAGAAGATAGCGGTTTCAATTCCTACCCAAGCCGGCTAGAGGCTTGTAAAAAATGTGGTGCCATAGACAAGAGCTATGCAAGGCAGTGATTACTTGGGATACAGTACAAGACTCACCATTTCTATCCGATATCACTGTTATTCACCTGATTGACCGAAAGATAGTGAGAAAGACACCAAAAAAACTACCAAAATGATAATAAAAGTTTGCTATAAAATTAATACTCATATTATGAGGCTTTATCTCTAAATGAATAAATATGAAGCCATTAACCTAAATGATAGCATACTGAATACGAATTTCTTTAAAAGGCGAGACGTCATAGTTGTTATAATAGGGTTCCGGCTATTAAGACAACATATTGACTGCGGCAGCCATCTTTCAAAGAATTAAACATGTGATATAATTAAAGCAAAAATCACAAACGTTGGTGATTTTTAGTTCTAAACCCGATTTTATTAAATTTGGCAACAAGAAAAAAAGGAAGAGAGAAACTAACAAACTAAAACCTTCGATTAAATGTAGACTATCGATGTTGTTAGTGTTCTTAGAAAATTTGTCTTCAGACGGTGTCGGTATTGAGCAACGGCGCAACACAGAGGTGTCGTCGCTGGTTTACGAATTTTAAATTAATTGGAAGGTATCGTAGTGTGGTCTTTGGCCTTTACAATTTACCGGTGGAAAGGTTAGTTGAAAATAAATTTGAAATTAAATTGAAACATATTTTGTTCTAAAAAGGGTCGTTGGGGATATAATTTAAAAATATTGATAAAGGTCTCGTTCTTAAAAGGCAATAAAAAATATTACTCTAAAATTGTTCAAATACCTGTCCTTAAAGAGACAGCGAGAAAGTGGGTAGATTTTATTTTCCTGTGCCCTTAGTCCATTGCTGATGCATTTTGTTGGTCAGCTGGTCATTGTATCTTGGTATCTGTTTTTAAATTCGTTGTGGTCAGGTCCTTCCAGCCTTCTACTTGGTCCAGGCTCCCACATTTTGGAGCACTTTGGGTTGCTTTACGAACCCAACCACATTTCTATTTAATTATCAATCATTGAGCAAATGTGGTATTTTGGTGATTGGTTGTGAGAATGGATATGAGATTAATGAAAAAAGTCAGCTATCTTTGCTCTGAGCAAAGGTATCTGACTTTTTTAGGGGTAATGATTAACGGTATATCAGTAGAAACGTGTTCAAAAAGGGGTGGCTGGACTTTGGAAACCTTATGTACGCTTATATAACTTACTTTGTTATATGTTCATAATGTTTGCGTGATTTTTTTAGTCATTTTTTTTAATAACCAGAAAGTTGTAAGCATCCAGGTGTGATATTACGTTTATAACAATACAATTTTTATTCTATTATTCCTTTTTTGTGTCATAAGCAGGAAGACTTTACGTTCACTCGTTAAAACAATTGAAAAATATGAATTTATAAACCTTTATCTATTTGTTTCACTCTTTGCATATCCAAACAATAAGAATATCACAGACGCAGCAGCAGTCTCAATACTAGCCAAAATTTTAAAACGCATAAGGTCTATTTTTTTCTAGCGATACAGTGTAGGGAGGATGGCGTGTCTCTAGAAAAAATATTCGTGTAGAAGACAGAAAGGGAGATATTGTCAGCATTCACAATTGCAGCAACCAATCCCAACAATACAGACAATATACTTATTTTGATGAACAATTCTTATTTGCTTCAATGTCTAAATTTGTTGGAGAACGCGAAGGAGAGATTTTACTATCGAAAGTTTGTACAATGACTAGTCTTAGTATTTTATTTTTAAAAGATGATTACTATTAATCTTAAATGGAAGGGTGAATGTGATAGACTGAAATCTATCCACTCTATAAGAATAACAAGTTTCTCCCTTTCTAATGATACTGTTCTTAATGATTGTTGGTGGCGACCAACCACTGCTATCGCGATGGGCACAGCCTCCACAGCCACATTAAAATGTCAATCCTAATTGCTATCCGAGAACTAAATTTATAAAAAGAAGAAAACGAAATGAATAAAAAATTAGAATAAATAAAATCAGATAAATCAGAGCGAAAAAAAAAAGGCAATAATGAGTGATATCGGACATAATCTTCCTCATCTTTATCGTGATAAAAATCAGAAAGCGTAGTTAACTTGAAAATAGATACTTGAAAACTATATCCATGGAAACTTTTATAAAAAAAAAAGCAAAAAACAAAAACATGTGTTTTTTTTTTATTGTAATTGTTATTTTTCTCATACGCTTTATCCATGTGATTATAGATTATAGATCATCTAAAAAACTTTGATAAAATCTATTGTTAATTTTTTAAATATTCAATAAGAAATATGATGCTACTTTTGGCATTGATTTAAATCATTCGCCGCCGCCGAATAGTTATTCATTCATTAACATCACCTCTTACGCCGTTTTTTTTTAAGTTGGGATTGATGTTGGTCTCTTGGTTAAAACGTAAGAAATGTTGAATCAAATACCTGAAGTGTGCTCTTGAAATTTCCATTCTCTGCCTCTTCACTAAGTAGTTAGGGTATATTAACTTTAGTCTATCTTGCCTCAAAGTTTCCATGCTACTGAATCTAGGAAAATGTTGATCTCCAATTAATTCTTTCTCTACATTTGAGAAAGTTAATGAATGCAGACTCAGACACCCTAAGATAAAAAAAAGAGAAAAAAGATGCTTTCAAATAATAAAAATGAATGACTCGTTCTGCAAGATATTAAAAGAAAGAATGAGTGGCCGGGGAAGGGGGTTTGAAGCAAAACAATAAATGAGGTAGAAAGGAAAAAAGGAACAATAAAAAGGAAAGAAGGAACAAAATAGGGAAACGAAAGAAAGAAGGGAGTGATGAGCTGATGAGGGTGGATAATTAAAGAAAAAGGAAAGAAAAATTAGAAAGAAAGAATAAATAGAAATAAAGAAAGCAACTGAAAAAGACAGAAAGAAAGAAAGAAAGAAAGAAAGAAAGAAAGAAGAAATATAAACGAAGGCAGGGAAGAGAAAAAGGGAAGGAAAGTAACAAATGAAAACAAAAAAAGATAAATCTTAAGAAAACGAAGAAATAAAAAAGATGAAAGAAAAGAAAAAAATATATTTACTTGTTTTCGTTTTGATTTATCTTCTTTTGTTTTTGTTTTTATATTTTTTCAAACACGCGCGCTACACTTACACTAAAGTTCAATTCAGTTCACCTCTTAAGACAATATTGCAAATTGGTTCTTCTTCACTTAAATCGTTATCATCGGCCACAAGAATTTTACCAAAAATGATACCGACTAAAGGCTAGTCTCTAGTCTACTATCTTTATCATCATCTGATATATGTTTACTTTTAAATTTCTCGTTTAAAAAATAACATACTTATTCATTAAGTTATTCTATTTACTTATAGATCTATTTCTTTGTTTTCATTTCTATTTTTGATAATAAAAACAATTCAGTAAATGATTCGTCAAACGCGTTTAAATTTAGAGTCCATTCCATTATTAGTTCTCACTCTCCTATTTTTTTTTTTATGTCTGTATATTTTATTGTTGTGTTTTTATTCTATTTTTTGGGCGTTATGTGCATACGCATTTATGGACATTTTTGTTTACTTCTAATTAAAAGTTTTTTTTAGCGCTCTTTTATTTCTATCTGAAAGGGATTCAGAAATAAATCAAATCATTCAATAATGGTTGCCGGTGAATCAAAGAATTTTTTTTTCTTTTTTTACGCGGTCGGTCGCTGTACGCTGTATTTGCAGAGAATCAACAAACGGATGTAATTAAAATATATTAAAAAAACACATTTTTTTTTTACTTGAAGATTTTTGAAATTAAGATACTTTCTCAATAAATATAAAGATATTTTATTTATGAATTTCTTACGCCAAGATTTTTTTTATACAAACACATTTGGGGGCCCGGGGGCGATGAAAATCTTTTTTTGACCGATTATACTCACATACTCACTTATTTAGTAGTAGAATTATCACTGCCCGCACCCAGTAGTCTACTAAGCACGATTATTGGGGATCTCGTGTCAGCTGAGCTGAGTCAGTTAACTTATTAATAAAAATACAGACGAAAAAGGAAACAAAAACTCTCGAACTCCACTAATGGACACGAAACACTTACACTTACACTTACACTATTCATCTTCTCAGCAAACTTACGACAAAGTTAGTGAACATCAAGATCAGCAGTTAGCGACCGGACTCACATCACATCATCATCAAGGCCAAAGCTCAAGGTGCATACCCAATAAAACTATTGACTTTTATTCCCATTTCTAATATTGGTTCTCTGTCTTCTCCAGGTATTTTTCAAACTAAGAAATTTTGTCGAACACAGGATCTTTTCGGAAGCATTAAATGCAAATGTAGCCCTTCATTCAACTAATGGGGTTCGCATTCTATACGTATTATTAGGTACTCAATGTAAGCAGGGTCGTGTTTAGCGCCCCCTCAGACCATGCAATTGCGGGTTCGCAAGATCCTTTGGTACCGCAAAGGCTCCTTTGCTTCACAGATTCTTTGAAATGCAAAAAAATTACCAAAATAGTTATTCGGATGAACAAGAAAATCATTACCACACCACTTTATATGTTCAAAGATACATCTATCAATCTGTCTCTCTATCCGTCTGTGTCTGCCCGTCTGTCTCTGTCTGTCTGTCTGTGTGTATCTCTCTCTCTCTATATATATATATTTGTATATATATATATTTGTATAGGTATGTATATAGTCTTTGATGAAAGCCTCCAGTATGTTGGGGGGGGTGCAAGTTATTTTTTATGGTAAAGGGGACGCAAGGCACATTTTTCATCAGGGCTGCTACATGACTAACCATGGCAACTGAATCTAAGTATTTTTATATTTTAGTTGGTATTAGTACATTGACGTACAAATATTAACTACTTACAACTTTTATTAAATCCAACTATTTCCTCTACAGACAACTTGGAGTATCTCATAGTTCGTTCTTGAATCAATGTCCTTAGGTCAGTTACCATGTAACTAGCATCTCGAATGTGTTACTGTCCTGTTAGTCCTCTCATTTCCTGCAATTACTATCTTACCAGCCTTGAGGTAAGTCGTAGAGGGAGAAGGAGACGAAATAATTCTGGATGGTTATGCGGGAGTGAGGTGTATAAGAGAAGAGAAAAGACAATGTTACTATATAGTTAAAAGAAGAGGAAGGGCAATATTACTATATTTTAAACACTAGAGTCATCCCATATTTTAGCCTTTGGTATACCTAAGGGTCATTACATATTGTTTGGTACTTTCTCTTGGGATTCAACCCGTGAACTCTAGATGACTGTCAATTGGGGGCTATACGAACCAAAATCTAAGACCACTACATTTTGCACTCTTAGAATAGTTGTTTGTTGTGACTTTAAAATCGTCTATAAAATTGCGTGACGATTGCAAAAGCAGAAAATAAGTAACTGAAATGAAAAGAATTGCCTTTTTCACAACAGTTAAGATAGACAAAGTTGTTTGAGCTTCTCTGACAATGTTCCTCACTATTGGAGATTTGCTGAGAAGAAGGAGATTAATTAGAAGGTGTGAGTCATTCATCTGAACGAGTTGAGAGAGTGATTTCATGAAAACATTTAAAACATTTTAGTGCCTCTTCCCCACAAAATTTAATGAGCCAAACAAATGATGATGATGATGATGATCATGATATGGTGATGATGAGAAGGAAAAGCAGAATTGAAAGTAAAGAAGAAAGAGAGAGAAAAAAAGAACTACAATAAGAACTATGAGTCCAAGAAGATGATTGTGTAAAAAAAAAAGTATTTGTATTAATTTCTCCTTGATCTTTCCAGGTTTCTTTTCTTTGACCTTTTGAAAAAAGGAATAATTTGTAACTGGCTGCCAATTATAACCTGAACGAAACGCCAAAATCAACCTAACCTCATTCTAGAGGAGGAAAATCATTATATCAGAATCAAACAGAACATTTTGAAAAAGAAATGAGATTGGTCCAACTTGAAACAAGTATTGTTGTAGAAATTTCTACAAACTCTTGTTTTGAATTAAATTTGAATACATGGTTTGTTTTGTGAATAAACAAACAGATATAAGGATATTAGAGAAATCGAAACATTGAAAGTTAAAAAGATTATAAAGTTTTTTTAGCTAATAATTAACACCTTGTTATATTATGGTATATCGTTACAAGGGTCTTTAAATAATACGTACATGTACATGCAAATACACACACACACACACACACACACACACACACACACACACACACACACACACACACACAAATGCACACACACTAACAGAACACTGTCGGATCCAGCCCAGCGGCACTTTTGCTTTCAAAAGCACAAAAGGAAAATAATTGCATGTCTAATTATAAATTAAGGTGATAAAAAGAATAAGGTATAAATTGTATGGATGTAAGGAAGGAGAGAGGGTCTACGGTCTTTGTAGTGAATATATGTATTTTCTTTACTTCTACCTACAATAAGTGCAACTAAATATAATACATACATGTGTATATATGTTGAATCTTTGTGGATGAGAACTAAAAGTCTTTATCATTCTCATATATATATATATATATATATATATATAAATATATATGAGTGTGTATGCATTTATGTATGTGTATGTTTAAGTAAATTCGTGCGAAAGTTAATCTGTACAGTGATTTTTCTAGAAACATGCGCATACACACATACAAGTCAATGTAGTTTTATGGCGTGTGTGGGTACGTATGTGTATGTTTGTGGTTGTACGTTTATGGGAACATTGAGAAAACAAATATAAGTAATTTTTTGTCTACATTCGTTAGGTTACTTCAAATTTACAAACCATTGACTCAATCTTAGATCTAAAACGAATTAAAATTGATGTAGTTGTGATAAACCCTAGTACTTTCTGTCGTCTCGTCTAATTGATTAAGTCCAGGAGTTTTATACATTTGAAAAATAACTCCTAAATAGTTTATTTGTGATAAAATTGATACAGGATATGTAAAGAATGAACATGATATATGTTTTACGTATCTTATAATAAAAAATGATTAGTTATAAAAAATAATAAAATCAATTTCAGCTAGTGATCTTTATCAGTATTTAGGATATGGACCTTTAAAGTTAAAAGTCATCTATCTACTTTTATCTACTTAAAGCAATGTAACCTGTTGTGTTACCCATAGAGATTACGTAGGAACACAACATTTTGAAAAAAAAATCTATGATTTTGTAATTAAAAAAGAAAATTTTGACTTCAATCAGTAATCTTCCCCAATGTTTGTCATAAAACTGAAAAGACCAAAGTTATGTAGAAGAAAAAAGATTAACCTGTTGGGTTACACTACAAAAATAAATAAATTAAACGAAACACAAAATGTTTAAGGAAATTATAATTTTGTAAACCATTCAATCAAAATCCGTTTATAATTGGAAATGAAGTAAAACAAAACGAGCAAATGTTTTGTGTTAGAATAGGATCGGACTGATAATGTTATGAAACCTAAGGCAGAAAATACAATGGACCCCTTCTCTCCATCTTTTTGGTCCCCCGATTAATCGGAGAGAGACTTTCGTTTCAGTGGCGTCCGTGCGTCCGTCCGGGCTATAGCACTATATAACCGCCCATTACTTATTTCTTAAATTTTGCCACAAGTTGTATTTTTATAAGTAGAATTGCACAAAAGTGCACAGTAAAAAAAAATTATTACGAAAATTCTTGTTGCGCCTCCAGTGACCTAAAATCAAAAACACCCCAAATTGGCCAAAAATTATACTTTTTGCCCCATAAATTTTGATCCATCCATTAGATTTTTCTGAAACTTGGTCAAAATGTGGAGGGAACTTTCCCAAATGTAAGTTCAGTATTTCTGAACATGACAAAATTATCGTTCGCGTTCCTCGGGGTCATTTTGAACTAAAACACCCAATAGAAGGAAACTGAACATACAGACACTCTCCTTAATATTAACTTTATGGCCCATCATACTTCTGGCATTCCACATTTCTTCATTATTTTGTGACGTGATCCCATATGCAACAACAATTTTAAAAAAGATATTGCATACAGAAGGAGACCACACATATGCACAGCTTGTTACAGTTAAATACCACATTAGTTAGAGTCTCAGTCATTCCATTTGCGTTCATAATTAGATTAATTTACTTTGATTAATTCATTTGATCGAGCCCCAATCCAAGTCAAGTACAAGGCCATTTTTACGTGTTCCTTAGAACCCTAGGCTTTTTTAATCGGCGTTGACTGTTGCCATTCACCTAGATGAGTAACTCTATCGAGATATGGAGTCTCATCTGCCCGAGGCAACTTAAGGTAAATGCAATGTTTTCACCGGGGTTTGAACTAGTGTAGTGTAATACTATTCCATAGTTCAAGCTTTTACTAACGCTCACTCTCGCTGTCAAACAATGTCTGTTGATCCTTCGAAATCTGTTAAAATGAAAATTATTTATTCATTTGAAGACGAGTTACTTCGCCATAATTTTTATTTGACAATCTCTTGATTTTATGAAAGAAATTCTGATTCAGTGATGCTTTCAAGGTTTCTTCAATATTTTGTATTTGTAAGAACCTTGAATAGGAAAGTTTATTTTACGTTAGAATGGGCTAGAAGAGATCTCTTCTTTTTTTTCTTCTTTAAGATAGGGAGGCCGATGGATGGGTGGGCTTCTGGGACGGCCGCATTATTCCTCCCATACCCATCGTAGGTTTTCATCCTTACATTTTTTCACCATCCCTTAATTGTATGAATCATTTCCCATCAATGTTTTTTCGGCCAGCTGCTTATTTTCTGAACGATATTTTCTTTCTTCTTTTTTTCAATTTCTTTTTTATTACTTCACCCTTTGTATTTATTAAATCAATATTTGAATATGTAAAAATAAAATCTAGGTAGCAGTCTAGTCTCTACCTAGTCTTATATTTCATTCATTCATTCATTGCTTTCTTCTTTTTTTTCTTTCTTCTTCTTTATCTCTCTCTCTTTTTTTTTTGTTGTAGTCCGTGCCCTTTGTTTTCTTCTTCATTGACCTCTTCATAATAATCTTGTTCTACAGAATGTTTTTCCTATTCTGTTTCACCTTTTCTCTTTTTTATTTATTCAATTTTTCTTTTTTTTTCCCTTTCTTTTCTAATTTATTTTTCTTTACTTCATTTCTTTTGCTTTTTTTCTTCGTCTTCTTCCTTATTCTCCCCTCATCTTCATCTCCTCCTCCTCCTCCTCCTCCTCCTCCTCCTCTCCTTTTTCTTCTTTTTCTTCTTCACTCGGTTTCCATTTTTCTTTAAATCTTTCTTTGCCTTATTCCGTTTTCTCCCTTTCATCCTTATATTTGCCTTAAGAAAAAGAAAGTCTCTTCTGTGAAATCGCAACAAAACCCCAAAACCTTCAAGCACCCACGCAATATTTTTGAACACCACCACCACCATTAACACCACTACTTCTAGTGCTAAATAAAGGCATCCTAATTTTACAGTACATCACTTTCTGCATATACGTTCTCTTTTTCATTGCTTACAACATGAAACTATATATGGCTAGGAGGAGAAGGAGCAAAGGCACGTCTGTCCCGAGAAGGGTGTGCTGCTGTGCGATGATGCGCTATTAGAACTTTTAGATGTAAACATGACAAACAGCCCCCACCATAAAACCCACATTCATATGCCTAATACGCACATATATATATACATATGCTAAATGACATATGTGTAATGTGTACATAAGTGTAAAACATACCCTCATACATATAGAAAACTAACTATATTGCAAAATTGTAAATGGTCGGGTATGGGTAAATAAATCCTTTCTGAAGAAGCATAATTTTACTATATATGGTTATGATAAAACATAGTGACTCTTTCATAATAATTTAGTTACCCTAAAAGTTTTCCCCATTACAAGTTATTCCATGGTCAAAGTTCTTTTAAAATCATATTTAATGTCCAGGAGCTATAAGAAAGACGATTAAGTTGGGGTTCATTGTTTAACGGCATATCAATCTTCACAGATATCTAAAAAGTTAACATTCTCGATTAGTCTATATTATCAAAAGAATGAGACTCAAAATATCATCATGAATGAGTTTTTTTTTATTTCCACCAACAATCACGATCTTCTCTAACTGTTCCAACATTCTAAATAAATATGTTCAATTACATATAGATAAAAAGCGAATGGTATTTTCAGAGAACAAATAATTCCATTAAGGATTAACAGATTTTTCCATTATCTGAATTTCGGTAAAAAAAAAAAAAGAAAATTAATATTAAAATATTTCTCAAATCTATTTGATTTGATTTCATAAATCACACTATTTCACTTTTCATTATATTCTAGGTAAAATTCTGCATGAGAAAAGTAAGGTTTAACTTTTGTCTAGAATTAGTTTCGACTAGATTCCAAGAATGACTATTATTCCTGACTTAACAGACAAAAACAAAAAATTCTGATTGACAAAAAGGCAAACAAATGACACCCCCAACCCCACCTTCCCCCCAAAAAAAACTATGATAAGAATTGACAGATTAACTTACAGAGAGAGATGGATAGTTATAAAGGCAGACTGAAAATAGACAAACAGATAGACAGACAAACACATAGACAGACAAACAGTCTAATGGAGAAACAAACTAACATAAATACATTTATAGTTGGACAAACTGATTGACAAATTTTTAGACATAGAAACAGACAGACAGACAGAGAAACAAATACACAAACTGCTTAATGGAAAATAAATATAGAGACAAAAAAACAGATTTATGCACCATCTTTACTTTAAATCTTTACTACATTTATGTAGTAAAGATTTGTTTGATAAGAAAAGAAAACTTGAAATCAAGTTTAACAGATGTTGAATTTGTATTAATTTCATAAGATAATATTTATCTTTTAAATTAGAAACCCTTCTTCCCTTTTTTCCTAACCATATTGATTTTACTGCTATTATCTGATATTATTCTGATAATTCTATCATTCATTTTATTTGGTTGGGTTTTCAAACCAATCCTTATCAGAGCTTTCATACTGTCAATGATTTGTAGCTTTCTCTTGAGACATAGTAAATAATATTCTAGTGATCTTCGACACACTCAGTAACATTCGAGTTGTTGCATTATAACTGCTCGCTGTTCCGTGGACATGTGATATCACAGGGAAGGACGAGCAAAGACAAGGAATCCAGCCTTTGCCCAGGACAGATGGCCTTGTGGAGAGCACTCTGCAATAGCTAGTTCAAGAACGTAGTTAAGTTAGGATTGGAGCAGTTTATAGATAAAGTTCGTCCACCTGTATTAGGAATAGAATTATTCAACAATAACGTTGAATCTACGTTGACATGTCGACTAATACCCTTGGAAAATGAATGATCCACATCTTTCATCCAGCTAGGGATTAAATGGTGTAACTTGTGTTATTAAAAAAAACTATGTGTATATAAAATAATGATTGTCAAAAGTAATAGGCGTGAAAATCACCTAGAAAGGTTGATATCCCGTTAAACACAAAGAAAGAGACAAAACAACTTTCGAAACCAAATAAAAAAAGGGAGGTTCATAAATGAAGTTTTGTTAGGATCACATCATTACTAAATAAGAATTGGGCACAATTTAATTAAACATAATCGAAGGTTGAGAACAGGCTGTGCTTAGCACCATCTCCTTAGATCTGACAATTACGAGGGGCCTACGAGTTCCCTGGAGGCCGTAAAAAATGAACTAAATTATTATTAGGGCTAACTGGAAAATTATCATTATACCTGTATGTTGAAATCAACTCGTCTCGCTTCGTCACTCACTGTCTTTATCTCTTTCTCTCTTTCTCTTCCTCTCCCTTTGTTTTAATAGAAGAATTCAGTAAGTTTTTTTTTGGGGGGGGGAACTAGTCGCATTTTGTTGGTAGAGGGACCACAGGACGTATTTTGTAAGGGTGTGTGTGATGTTGCTAAACACGGCACAGGTTGAGGAATGTGAATTAGTTTTGGTAAACGTTTTATCTGCCTATTCTCTTCTTAATTATTTCTAATTTTCTGACAAATTGAAAAGACTTTTTCTCGCCCCGATAATTCAAATAAACTATCGCATTAATTGAAGACTGAGAACAAAGCAATGGTTGTGTTTTTTTTTTTTTTTTTTTAGTTGTTGGCCTTTTTTTTCTAGTTTGGTCGCAAATTTCCAGGAATGTAATTAAGAGAGAAAGCATACGGACGACACATAAACGACAGGGGTTAATTAAAAAAAAAAAAAGAAAGAAAAAGCCCTTCTTTGTAATATTAGTAAAAAGTGATGGTAGCCTTTTATTTTATGTGAAAATTATTGTTAAAGGCAAAAATCAGGTTTGAAAAAAAAAAAAGAAAAAAAATCAATTATTGGAATAATTGTTGAACTCACTTTACTGTCTGGTCTTATTTTTATTGAAGGACTATAATAGGTTGGGTTTAAGTTATTTTTAGGACTGGGGTTATTTCATTGGTTTTGTTCTTCTTTTAATCTGCTTTGAAGTTCGGATACAGTTACATTTACTTGTTACTGGTTACACCATTGAACATTTATTTGAGGAACAATCGGTAGAAGGGAATTATTGATCATCAAAACATCAATATGAATGAGGTAAGAAAGGAAAAATCGAACTTTGAAATAACATCTCTTTTCTTTCAAAAAAAGATGTGTTGTTGCGGTTCCGCATTGAAAAACGCATATTTATTGTTAGATCAAACGGAGATCTTTACAAAAAAACCTTCTAGAGATATCAAATTATTCTTTTGAAAAATACCCAGATTTCTATGTTTAACGTCACATATCCTGTTTTCTTCTGAAGCGTTTTTTTTGTTTTTTGTTTTGATGGCATATCAATCCTTATTAGATTTATACTCTATTGAACAAAACAAAAAAAAAACACCAATTACAAATAGATAAACAAAACCAGATTTTTTTCCAAAATATTTGCTACGAGGATCATTTCTGTAAGATATTGTTTCTCAGAATAACTTGAGTTAACATTAAAGCCGAAAATGGTTAATATGCCATAGAATAAACCAATTGATCAACATTCTCTACTCGAATTTTACTTCTCCCTCTCTCTCCGCTTAGCTCTTTATCTCCCTATCTTTGTATTCATCCCTTCGTATGTGCCAGTGTGAGTGCATTTACATGTAGGTGTGGTTTTAATCCACTGTTCCAAAGTTTTGGTTGAAGGACTACGCTTTTCGGCAAGTTGATAATGTCATTTTTGTAACTGTTTTTTCATAATTTGTTTCACTCTTCAAAACGCTCTTTACATTTATAAGGCGACGCCTAGTATAAGCCGATCGACCGACCAACTGCGCAGTCAGTCAGTATGCTTTAACAGAGATATGATGGGAATAAAAGTTCAAATAATCCAAGTAATACTGATTTAAAAACCAGATCCAAGAAATTCAAACAAATAAAGAAACGTTTTGCATGTAACAATGAAAACGAAAATAAATGTCAAAATAATCTACACTATTTTCAAACTCCATCCTAGAAATTCAGGCAAATAAAGAAAATTTGTGCATGATCAATGGAAATGAAAATAAAAATCCAAATAATTCAAATATGTCAAGTCCAATTCGAGAAATTAATCCAAATAAAGAAACGTTAACAATGAGGATTAAATAAAGTTAAAATAATTACATGAATACTATTTCAAAACTAATCTTAGAAATTCACAAAAATAAAGAGACTAATTGTATTTAATTATAAAAATTAGAACAAAAGTTTGAATAATCCATAAAATACTAATTAAAATATGTCACCTAAAGATTCAATAACAAACATTTGAGTAGGAAGACCTCTTCTCCTCCGTTTGGGCTTAGATCAGTCTTCCCCTTGTTATAGAGTTTCCGCAATCGCAGAGTATTCTGAGACTCCCAGTCCTCGTCCTAGAGAGTAACTCTAATGGAGGATGTTTTTTTAGCATGGTCGGTGAGTGTGACAGACGGGATTTTGGAGAGAGGGAAGACCTTTCAGTTCAAATGCTTAATGCCACAAACTGCCGACCAGCGTGTACGGTACCTGATATTCCTAAATGACCCATGTTATTACTGAATACTCTACGTTGCATACCTTCGGCAATCTGGCGGGAACCGGTGTCTCCAACATGATTCAACCGTATTGCTCTGTGTTTTCTGATGGGTTGGTAAGATTCGACAATTTAATTGAAATCTATTTCAGTTTTTGATAGACTTCTTTTCGTGAACAATATTCGGGTTACGTTCTTTTTCTTCTTAGTTTAAGAAAATGGAAAATCGTTGTTGGGTAGGTAGGCATTATTCGTACTTTAATACGTATCAAGTAGAATGGTCTTCTAGCGATTGTTTGATATATTTACTACAATATATTTTCTAATACTAACAGGCTTTCAAAACTTCAAACGACAGTCTGCCAAAAGAATTATGCAAATGATAAAATAAGATATTGGAGATAGATAAGTTATCAGAGATAAAAACTGCAATGAAAATAAAGTCATATAAAAAATGGAAGAAACCATATGAAGATAGAATTATCAGTATTGAGGATAAACAAATAAATACAGAATAATACCTTAACTTCTCACGTGTTCCGTGATAACAATTTAGGGGAAGTAGCCGTGGGCAAGTAAGTAGCAATCAACTTCTTGGATTTTGGAATCAAGTTAAAATCCAAGTCAGTGCATTTGCGTTACTTACACTTTCAATCTAATGCACTTTGGAGAAATACTAACCTAATCCCTTTCCCTATATTTAGATTGAATTGTAAGTGCAATGTTTAACATTTTTTTCTGTTGCAGCCAAACCAACAAGTTATAATAAAAGACAAATAATCAGTAATATATATATTATATTAAATCTATTTTCATTTATTTTTTATTGAATTTATTTTCATGGGCTGCAAATATTTCAATATTTTGAGTATGAACCACTTTTTATATAAATTTAAGTTATGGTTAATTGTGTGATGGTATGGTCAAATCCTAAAAGACCAAGTCGTCGGTAGGTAGGTCATTCATCGAAATAAATCACTGGGTCCCCAGAGGGTTAGGATAGTGGAGTCAACATGTTTTTAGAAACCGCATCCTAGTAAATCTAATACTTTCACTGGGACTACTACTGCTCGAAAATTGTTAATCCCCAACCTTTCACCTGTCCTCTTTCGAAATTGTTTATTCAAAGGAAAGTATTTGTTGATAAAACCATTTCTGGAATTTGTGACTTTTAAGGTTTATATAGAGTAAAACAAAGAAACCAAAACCCATTGTCCTTATCAACGCTTGTGAGATTAAGAGTCTTTATTACTTATGTTATTTATACATATCAGACTATTGTTGTAATCTTGGTTGCCCCATTTCCAATGTCCTTGTCTGTAGCGTCGTTAATAAATACAGAAAACGCCTGTTCATTTTTTTATCCGTTCTTTAATCCCATTTTTAAAATGTCTGGTGCAATGATTTTCTGTAAGCAGCAGTTTCAAGTAAAACTACGAACTTTTATCTTCATCTTACGCGTTATACTAAAAATAATGTTAAATTACACTACGTATCTCTAGATCTTTTAATTGTGATTATTGTCATATTTATCTATTATTAAAAATGGCTTTTTGTGAGTCATTCTATCTATCTATCTATCTATCTATCTATCTATCTATCTATCTATCTATCTATCTATTTATCTATCTATCTATCTAT
>JAUZSX010144790.1:0-17219 GCA_034780655.1 Idiosepius hallami
TAAATATTATTTAAAAAAAAAAACACGGATTCAACACCTCTCCCAAACCAAAACAAAACAAACATGATTAAACATCTCTGGTATGAACTCCCAATTACAAAAGGGAGTATACCTAATGAAGGCCGAAGGGCTTATTTGCTCAAACGTTGTGAAAATGAGGACAACAGTCCGAAAAATAGTTATACAATTTATCAAACCTCATCCAAAAAGATTACGAAAAACTAATAATTTCGGTTTCACTTTTTCGCCAAGTGGTCCCAATATGAGAGATCGGTTTAAAAAACAACAACATTGTATTAGAAACTGAGCATTTCTCTACAAATCTTTAAATATTGAACTTTTTGCAATTTCTTTTGATATAACCAGCTGGCTAAACTAAATAAATAAGGATGTTCCCCGAGGTTCATAAAACTTAAAAATTAATATTTTATGTTTAAAAAAAAAAAAAAATTTAAATTGTATCTCACTCATAGGATATCGACAATCCGAAAAATTTGGTTAAATATAAAAAGAAAAAAAAAAGTTCCACATTTTTTTTTAATTATAATCACCCACAACTCGTTTAAAAACAAAACTGCAGAAAAACACAATCGATCAATCCATAAGAAGTTTATAATTTTTTTCAAAAATTAGATTTAAGTAAAAATTAAAAAACAAAGAATTTTGTTTAATTCTTATTTTAATCGGAACTCCCAAAATCAGAAAAATTAGATTTTTTTTTTCACCAATATTTTAACTTCTGACGATTTTAGATTTTAATTTATTCGTTTTTTAATAGTTTATACTTAAAAAAAAAAAGTTTAATTAAAACATAAGAAAAGAGACGAAAAACAATATTTTAGAAGAAAAAAAAATGTCCTTTTTTTTTCAGAATTTTGGTTTTCTGAAAAAAATCAATAAATTTATTTTTTTCGTTTTAGAGTATTTTTAAATTTAATTTTGACACGGTTTTTGTCCACAATTTTTTTTAAAAAACAACATAACTACTTTAAAAATTTATATAAATATTTTAAATTTTCTGAATTTCTTTCCTAATTTTAATTTTTTTCTTCACAGAAGAAATGTAGTCCGTGAAGAATTTTACATTTTTCGATTAAAAACAATCGAAAAATGTGAAATTCTGGTTATACTTTAAAATAAACCATGTAAATAAAATTTAAAATTTCTTTAGAAATTTGTGAACTTAAAAAGAAAGTCATAATTTGTTATTTATTAGCGTGTTTTTTTTTTCTTGTATAATCTTTAATTTGAAAAATTTGAAAATGCAGTCTAGTCTAACAAAGTGGGCGAGATCTTTGAAATCAATAATAAATACTTATTCTAATATTATAAAAAATTAATTACATTTTTCAGCCTTATCAATACATAAAATTTCACAAATCCATTAAAAAAATGCATTTGTAACAAAAGATAGAAAAAAATTACTAATAAAAAACCAAAATAAATAATGGAGTTGTTTTGATTTTTCCCACCTAATTCAATATGCATACAAATTAGTAAAGCTTTTATTTTCAGCATTCAGAATCTAATATTTTACTCGTTGGTTTTGTGTGTTATTTATATTAATTAATAAAACAGAGTAATCTATTAATTCTAAAGAGAATCACCAATGCAGTCAGTTAAAAATAAAATGCGAAAAAAAAAACCTAAAATGAAAAATAATAAAAAATTGAAGAAGACACGATCCACCATTTTGATCTGGTTTGTAGTAATTGTGCGCCAATGGACGTGACATAGATTTCAAGAACCAACCAAATAGTTTAAATTAATTTTTCCATCTAATAAATGCAGAATTAACCTTATTTTTTTTTTAGATTAACTAAACATTTTGAAGTTCAAGACAAAATGCAACAATAAATCCGCACTTACCAACCGTTGAGATGTTGATAAATAGACAGCCCAGCTCTACTGTTCAAAGTACTTCTGGCGGGAAGTCTTACGGAAAATACCGAGTGGATACGAAGATACTGTCACGTGACTTGGAGGAGGAAATTTCGAAGCTTTCAAAAATTGCGTCATGAATTCTTTGGATTTTTTTTTCGGGAAAGAAAGAACACAATAACAAACAACAGTGAATGAAAGAGTGAAGTTTGTTTTCTCTAAATGACTTAAGGAAGACGAATTTTAAAGTAAAAAAACATTTCTATTTTTCATAAAAGACAAAAAAAAAAAAAAATAATAATAATAAATTAAGTTCTTTATTGACTTTTCGTTTTTTTTTTAATATTGGTAAGTTTTGATATTATTTTTTTTTTGTGATTTTAAAATGTTTTTTTTTTTGAGAAAGATACAATTTTATTTCATTTAATTTTGCGTCTAAATTTTCTGTGTCTAAATTTGTTGGAAAAATAATTTGACAAGTAATAGCATTTTATTTCCGTATTAGTTAAATTTAACTAAAGTATTGAAATTTTAAGTGTTTAATCTTTTAGATCTTAAGAGGCTGAATTATCGGCCCTGACAACATAAGGCAAAAAAGCCAATGTTTTGGCTTTAATATATTCCTATAATATGACGGCCCTGAGTGACTACTTGGTAATTTTTATGTCTGTATTAATCAAAGGATTAAGAATGGGAACAAATTATATTGTTTAACTAAAAAGTAATTAAACAAAAACTGGTTTTATTTTTAAGAGAACCACATTTATTCATTAGAAGGAAATAAAAACTCTACCCTCTTTGTGTCGATGGTGACTAATAAAGATGACAACAGCAACTGGTAGTGTTTTTGGTGATTGCCATTAGGTCAAAAGGTTTTTATTTTGTTTAATCAAAATGTATTTTTAAGTGATTAATTAATTTTGGCATTTTTGTACTATTTCTCTCCTTTTCATTTTTACCCCGTAAAACATGGTAGGGGTAGAACAGGTATTGGTTTATATACCTCTCTCTAAAAATTTATAAAACTGTTTTCAATTTCAGGCATTTTTCAAGGTGTCACTTTTTCATTTTCAGTCATCATGGCAATGGCTAATAATAATCTTCATTTAACAGCCATTTTAAATAGAGTAAAAAAGGATGAAAGATGGAAGTTACACCCACCGAAACACACTTTACATTTACCAAAAGGTAAAAATCAATTTTTTAAAGTTTTGTTTTAATTATGCTTGAAATAAAATGTTTATACAGAGCCAGGACTTAATTAATAAATTATTCAAAGTAGTTTGATTTTCTTTTAGAATAATCCCTTAGCTTAAATAAACATATTTTTGAAAGATTTTAATTTTTCTATATTACTTCATCATATTTTCCTCAATTTGAATATATTTTTCAGTTTTTTAAATTGCTAATAAATACCTGACAAAAACCCAAACACTTATTGAATATGGGTGATAAATAAGTACGATGAGTTATCGCTCTTAGAAATTGGTATGCATTTTCATGTAACTTAAACGAATCTAGGTGGACAGAATTGTATGATTTATACTTGCTTTAACTTTTACGAAAATTGCCAACTTTTTACTTTTCAAATAATAAATCCATAAACAAATTAAAATTCATAACCAGAGATTGAGAATTATTTAGATTAAAAAAAAATGAAGTTAACAAATTGTATAATTTAAAAAAATCTATTTATAAGAAATATTTTAGAAAAATAAATGTATTGCTAAATTTATGAGGTAAAAATAATTTTTTAGGAAGTAAACCGGTTTCTATTACTTTTTCATTTTAGATTCTTAAAAAAACAAAATTCTGTAATAATAATAATTAGCTATTTAAAACTTAAGATTCTAAGAGTAGACATGGCCTAGGCCATGGAGTAGAAGTTCTACTACTCCACTGTTCTACTCAGTAGAACAGTGATTTTTTTGTGTGCTTAAAATGTGTATCAGTAAATTCTTAACTAAAATTTATTTATTGATAATAAACTAGGAATAATTAATTTCTAATTCTTACTTTAAAAGTATAGAAAATGATTTTAATAAAAAGTTAGTATTTTTTTTAATTTTTTACTAAATTTGTCTAGGGGAAGTAATTCTTAATAATTTGTTTTAACTTCAAAATAGTAATTTTAAAAATAGTTGTTTATGTGTTTAAACTTTTTGGATTAATAAATCTTAATTGAAATAAAATTAATTACATCTTAGAATTTATAAGGTAAAAATCTTTTGTCTTGAATTAACAATTTACTTAAAACCCATAGATGCTAAAGGGCTGATATATCTATCCAGGTGACTAAAAGCAAAAGATGCACCAATATTTTTGCCCTAATATGGTCCTAGAACGGTTCTGAGTGACTAGTTGGTAATTTTGCTAAGTGAAGGTTAAAAGAGTTAAAGAAAAATTCATACATTAAAAAAAAACATTAAAATTTGTTATGATTTGTTAATCATACATTTTTGTAACGATTGAATAAATCTTTATTTAATCATTTAATATTTTATTAATGGATTTTGTAAGGAAGATCTTGAAAATTTGATTCAATACTTTTAAGTGGATAAATTTTTTCAATTTGCCTCAAACATTTTTTATCAACCCAAAGAAGAGAAACTTTTAAAATCAATAATAACCAACAGGCTGCAGAAATTATATTTTGTTCTAAGTTTATATTTTCTTATAACTTTTTTTAGGATCAGTAAATTTTCTTCTTTTGTGGATTTAATTTTTGTTTTTTGGGTGGTTTATAAATTCAACAGCTTATTATAAAATTAATTTCTTAAAATATAAAGAAACAAATTTTTTTTTTATATTAGGAAATAAATTTTGGTTACCTCCCTTTGCTATTCATTGACTAGGATTTGAACATCCTGATTATTTCCAATTTTTAATCCTTTCTTTCATAAGATAAAATTCCAGAAATGAAGATGGAACCACTTCAATTTCTAATTTCCTTACTTTTTGTGATAAATATCAGCTTGTTTTTTTGTTTTTGTTTAAGAAAGGCATTTTAAGTGAAACTGTAGGACGAGTGTAATTTTATTTTTAATTCTAAGGGAGACAATTCAGACAAAATTAACGTCTTCAGTACGAAAACTTGAAATAAAGAAGCAAGAAATAAGATTTTTAAAGTTTAAGTTGGGAAATATCTGCAACTAATTGTTTAATAATAATTTTAAAAAATCTAAACTTATTTGTAAATGGACTTTTGTAAGCATGTGTATCCCTATGTTAGAGTTAATTCCCTATGGCTTCTTAAATGGCAGTGATGATTTTCTTGAAATTTCACGCACTAGTACTTTGTGTCTGGGGGTGTTCTTAAATAGGTGTTATTTAAGAATACTCTAAATAATCAAACAAAAAAATTACTTTAAAAAAATGGACAGATTAAACAAAATTTTACACGTTCTTACAATCTACTATTAAAACACTTGTTAAAAGGTTTCATGAATCCCTTCAAAAAACTATCGAGCCAATTTTTAGTCTACGGACTTGAAATTTAATATACAATGTATTAAAAAATTCAGTTCGGTTTTCAGTAAAAAAAAAAAAAACAGCTGCTAAAGGGTCAAACCCAATTATCGATTGAGGCTGGGTAATATTACTTGTACTTAATAAAAAAATCTCTCCATGAAGTAGGTTTGTTATTCTTAAAGTTTTAATCTGAAATGTCTATTAAGTCTACTTTAAAAAAAAATCTCGCTAAGATGTCCTTTGACTAAATTTTAGACAAACTTTTAATGATTTTAAATTATTGTAAAACTTTTATGAAAAACAGTGAAAAATGCTAAAAACAAGACAAAAAAAGTGTGGCTGTTTTACATGTTTTTAACTAATTTTTTTTTTTTTATTTCAGTAAGAAAAGCAACACGCTGTCACAGTAGTTCGAGCAAAAGTTCAGTTATGACGCCTAAAAATAATTTAAAGTCTCCTTCATCAAATTCTCTTTATTTGGGAACACCTTTACGGACTGCAAAATCTACTCCAAGAAGAAAATCAGCGAATAAGACTCCAAAAACTCCTGCAGAATGTTTTGATAGGTAATGAAAATGGTGTTCAAGAATGGTATGGGGTTTCCTCTCAAATGAGAGTGGCCTTGGCCCCCCCCCGAACGGGAGTAAGGGAGGGAGGCAGGCAGAGAGAGAGATTGGCAGATGTATAATTCATGTGTGATAATGGTTTTCTAATTTATCCTAACAATTATTTTGGTAATTTATTGCATTACAAAAGATCTGTGAATCCAAAAAGCTTTGCGGGCCCCGAAGGAGCTTCCCCATCGCAATTGTGGGGCGCTAAGCATGGCCCTTGGACTGTGGATAGGCAGTCGAACTTTGAAATCATAATACGCAAGTTCAAATCCGTTTGCATTCATATTTGAACTAACATTCTTGGGAAAGGTGTGAATCCCCACATTCCCTTCAGCTATGGATTATATATTGCATATTGTGTTATTCATAAAACTGTGTGGACAAAAAGTTTATTTATCAAAATGAAATGATTGTTCTCTGCATTAAATGACATAAAAAGGTTAAGCCATAAAACAAACAAATTTATGCTTGTATACTAGATATTTAAAATTTGAATTTTTCAGGTTTATTCCATCTCGGTCTGGCATGAATCCAGAAATGTCTCATTATCTAATCGTTAATAATGAAAACATCCAACAGGACAATGGATCAACGGATTATTCAAATAAACTAAATTTAGCTCTTTTCAGTGGAGTTGATCCTTACAAGACTAAAGTTCTCTCATTTGCTGGGGGATTGAACAAATCTGGTAAGCTCTTACGACTTCTTTTTGATCTTTTGAACATTTCCTTTTTTTTTTTTTATTAACTTGCCACAGATTAAACAATTTGCCCAATATTTGTTCCATTTATTTGACTGTACTAATACAAGGAATATTTTTAAATTCCTTAAGAACTAAAAAATATCTGAACCAAGAAACACTTGAATTGACTAAAAAATAATCTATAAAAGTTGATAGGTGGAAAAATATTTTAAAAATAATTTATCCCTCTGAAGCTGACATTTTGTAAAACCCAAATAACTAAACCACTTACTTGTTGTTTTTGTTTTTTTATGGAATCTCTAACCTTATGTCTCAGGCAGCAAGGTGGAGGATTGGTAAAATCTCGGACAATGGAACCCTCTTCAGCCAGTTCAAATACGTTTCAAAACCATTGCATCTAATTTTAGTTGCCTCGAGCAGATGGGACTCGCTAGTTTGGGAGAGCATTTCATCTAGGTGAAGGGCAATACTGATTTTAAAAAGCCAAAAAAAGGTCCTCCATTTTTTTGGGTTGAGCAAAGGGAAAGTAACTCTTTCTTGTAAAAACAAGTATGCTACAGAAACAGCAAAACAAATTTGCTGCCCAACACACCACTGGGTGTAAAGGTTGATGGAAAAATTTTGGACTACAAAGACCTGACTATACTTTGCTTGATTATTATTATTATTATTATGACAGCTACATACACCATGATTATAGACTATGAAAACCTTTATAGTAAATAATGAAAAATGTATGATTTGATACTTAAATGTTTAAATCAAATAAACTTCCATTTTTTTTCTTTTTCTTATTCCAAATTAGCTTGTCGTAAAAGTTTGAACAAACTTTACCTGACAGGTAAAGATTTACAGAAAAGTGATGTTCGACCAATCTGTTCAGATCCTGACCGAATTCTTGATGCCCCAGACTTAATTGATAATTTTTGTAAGTAAAAACATTCTAACTTTATTTATTTTTTTTCTGTATTCAAATTTTTTGATGAAAACAATTTTTCTAAATGCACAAAGGCAAAAAAATCAGAATTAATGTTATTGGCAACAAAGTCCATCTGACCTAGTGTATAGACAGTCGGACTCCAGTGTTTGAATCCAAGATGTTCCTTTTGCGTTCATAATTGGACTAATACCCTTGGAAAAGGTATGAATACACATTCCCCCCAGCTATGGGTTAAATAACAAACATTGTTAAAAGAAAAATAATTTTAGATATACAATGATTGTTCTTGGCATTAAATGACCTAAAGAGGTTGATGTGCTGTAAAACAAATAAGAATTAATGTAAATAAAATAAAATTGGAAAATTTTGGCAAGTTTTTAAATTTGTTGCTTAAAATTTTTCTGTCAACCAGTCTTTTTTTTCTTAATTTGTTTTAAATAAAACTTTAATCAAACTTCTTTTATAATTGTTTCTATGTTTTGATATTTCCAAAAAAAACTATTTTGTTTGGGGAAAAGTTTTGGAAAAATTTCTTATGATTCAAAACCATATACTCACCACTTTTACAGTCCTTTAGATCTTTGTTGATAACACTGCTCAGATTAATTTTTAATGAATTCTATTTATCACAATAAATAGGGTTAATTCTTTCAGTAATTAAATAACTTCTGTCAATTGGTTTATTAAAATTAATTGATCAAGATACAGGATGGTTGGTAGAAATGTAAGAAATTTTTTTGTAAAAAAAAAATAAATAAATTACCGTTTGACAAATTTACCCCCTTTCTAGTGACCACCCTGTAAAAAGTGTATAATAATATTAGTTTTTGAAAAACTTGATAAAAGCTATTTTTTATAAAAATAAATCCCCATTTGATAAATTTCCCCCTTTTCTAGTGACCACCATGTAAAAGTGTATAATAATATTAGTCTTTGAAAAATTTGATAATTTTTGTAAGTTATTGTTTATAAAAATAAATTACCATTTGAAAATTTTTTTTTTTTCTTTTTTAGTGAACACCCTGTATTTTCTACTGTAAAATTAGCTCTTTGTGTATTGTAGCTGAATCTATGCCATTTCAAATTGAATCTTTTAGATTTTAATCTATTGGATTGGTCTTCCAAGAATCTGTTGTGTGTTGCCCTCTCCCATTCCTGCCATTTGATGAACATGGACCAAGGCAGTGTTCAGGAATTTGTCAATGGAGAAAACAACCAAAATTATATTTCAACTTTGTCTTTCGATGCTTCTGGAGATTATATTGGAATTGGTGAGAATACAGGAAACTTGCAGGTAATGCTTTCATAGAATTATTTATAGTATTAACCCTCAAATAGGCCTTGCTTGTTTATGAGTACCTCCTAAAAATGCTTTAAAAATCAGTTTTTATTGAAGATCTTTAGAATTTAAAAACTAAAAAAATATTATTTCAATGCTGCTTGACTGAAAACAAATTACGCAGAAAATAATATTTACTTGGTGAGCACCTCCAAGTTTGGCACAGGGCCATTTTTACGTGCTCTAACCAGGGCTTTATATATTCGGTGTTGCCCTTCACCTAGATGAACTGCTCTCCTGAGCTAACAAGCCCCAACCGCCCGAGGCTGCTAAAGTGAAAGTAATGGTTTTGACTGGGATTTGAACTCACGTAACACAATCTCACAGCCCGAGCTTCTACCAATGCTCCACCGTCGCTGCCCTACGCAGAAAATAATATGCAAATATAAAACCAATTTTTTACTCGACGTTTTTTTTTTTAATTTAAGGTCTACTTGTCTCCAAGTATTTTGGCAGTTGATTTCAGAAATGCTTAAAAATACTTCTAAAATCTTAAAATTGCCTTTTTCTTTTTTAAAACAGCAACCAGATATTTCTTTAAATAAAGCTTTTTTTTTAATTTTTTGACCAGCTATGGGATGTCCAGACTGGAAAAATCCTCCGTACTATGAATGATCATTTCACATGCCTGAACTCTCTTTCCTGGAATTCTAACATAATCACATGGTAGATATTTTAATTTTTCTTTTTTTGCTGGGATTTCATCATAAGCTATAAATTTTCTTCTTTATTCTCTCTCTTTTTTTTTTTTTTATTACCTTTTTTCATTTTTGCTTTTTTCCTTTTTGTTTTTTTTTTTCCTTTTTTGTTTTCCTTTTTGTTTTTCTCTTTTCTTTTCTTGTTTCTCCTTTTTTTCTTTTTTTTTGTTCCTTTTTTTTCTTCATATTTTTTCCTTCATTTTCTTCATATTTTTTCCTTTTTTTTTTTTCATTTCTTCCATTTTTTACTTTTTTCTTTCTATAATTTCAATCTGATTTGCCACTGATGCCTACTCTTGTGAATTTCTTTTCAGTGGTACTTATGATGGCTGTATTTATCATCATGATGTTCGATTGCCAAGACACTGTGTTGGCACTTTGCATGGTCACTCAAGTATTGTCTGTGGGTTGAGCTGGTCTCCAGATAGTCTTCATTTGGCTAGCGGAGGAAATGATAATTTTGTGAATATCTGGGATTTGAGACAAGGACCTTCGGTTTTACCTTTGCATTCATTTACTCGTCATACAGCAGCAGTCAAAGTAAAAACAAAATTTTATTTTGTTCCTCTTTATGAACTTTAAATGTATATTAGCACAGTTTTTATCTTAACGAAAATAAAATTTATGGGGAGGGGTGGACAAAAGTTCTGAAAATTAATAGTATCTTTCAAAATCATCCACAAAAATTTCATTTTCCATAAGATTGTGATGTAATAAAATTAAGAATTCATTAGAATAAAATGAACAAAATGTTGTCTGCTATTCATAAAAAAATTGTCTAGCTTTTTAAAATACGATTATGAGAAATATTGAGTTTTTGATTAATTTTATTTGATTATGATTGATTGAAGAAAACAAAAATGTTTTAATGTTTTTACAAGGAAGGGGACAAGAATAATTTTTTTTGTGAAATGTAAAAGTTGTAAATGTTTTAGAGACTAAAAAATGGTGGAATGTTATTTTGCCTTTAATACTGATAACAAAATAATGGCTTTCTAGGAAAACTGAACATTATGAAATTGTTTCTAAATCTCAATTTTTTTTCAAACGCAATTTGTGTTCCTTTTAAATCTATACCATTGTAGCAATATACTCAGGCATTTGCCATACAACTCAGAAAATTTTAGGTATCAAGTTATAATGTTATGATTAAATAAGAAATCTTGCATAACTTAACATAATGCCAGACAGTTGTTTTGATCATATTGGATTTCATTAGTGACATGCAATGTTGTTGCCATTCCAAATGGTATTTGAACTTGCCGACCCTATCATGGGAAACAAATACTCTAACAAATTTTCTAATTAGTGAATATTTTTATTATATTAGGCTTTGTCTTGGTGTCCATGGCAATCATACTTGCTTGCATCAGGAGGTGGCTCTTCTGATAAGACACTTTGCCTTTGGAATATTCAAACTGGTAGATGTGCGAAATCTCAGCTTACACATTCCCAGGTAAGGCTAACTCTTTTTAACTTGTCCATTTTATCAGTGAAAACTTTCAATGTTTTTTGTGTTAAAAAAAATAGAAAAAAACCATTGAAATATTTTTAAAAGATACATAGATTGCTAAGCTGAAGTTTCAACTCAGAAAAGTAATTCAAAATTTCAACTCTGTATAAATTTCGAAAAATGGATATTCTTAAGCACAAAAGGACACTCGTTTTTAATAGTACCACTCTTTACCTTGTAAAAAAATAACTTAAAAAACAGGAGGCATTACTTTTGGAACACGCCTTGTAGTTCAAAAGACATGTTAGCAAATTATTGCTATTTTTAAAATTAGAATAACTTAGCATAAAAGCAGTTGTACTTTTTAAAAAGTATTTCAGTGGTATTGCTAGTCCTATGCTCTATTTCCTTCTACATTTTTCATTCTGTCACTTACACTGGAAAGAAAAAAAAAAGGGTAAACAAATGCCAAAAGCATCCTTAAAGTCATACTATTTTTTCCTTTAAGCACAAATGTTGCACATTTGTGATATTTTAATTATCACAACCCAATCTTAAATAAAATAATTTTCCTGGCAGTAAATATTGTCGCAGCAAATCAAAAGCTGAATTTTAGTTAGTCAGATTTTGAAACAAAGCTAGCCAAAATTTTAACATCCATTTTTTTTTTTATTTGGATTAAAATTTAAATAATGATTTAATTCAACCAAATTTGCATTCTACGTAAATAGTTTAGTTTAATAAGCATTAAAAAACAAAATTAATTGTAATTGGTCAGATTTTGAAAGAAACCTAGACAAAATTTCAGCATCCAATTTCTGGATTTTGAATTGAAATAACGAATTAATGCAACTAGATTTTACTTGGAAAAAGTTACGGAAAAATTTCTTATGATATTAGACACAATATTTAAAAAAAAAATTACTCTGACCATTTTTATAGACCATGAAAAGTGATTTTTTTTTTTTTAACATCTTGTACAATACAAAACTTGTACCTGCCAACAGGACGTACGGCCAAAACCTACCTTTTACTTTTTTTGTTTATCCTTTTTTCTTCTGTCAATACAATCACATTTACTTATTAACCTTCCTTCACCCCAGATTCTTACTTTCGGCGATCTTTTCACGGCACCAAAACAATATCCATTTTTAATGTTTATGAAGGTTAGATTTGAAACAAAAAAAAACTTTGAAATTTTTGTCTGAATCCAAAAAAAAAAAAAACGTTCTAAAAAAATTGTTTTCTTTGATTTAAAACTTTCCTACAATTCAGATCTGCTCTTTGCTCTGGTCAGAGGAACACCGTGAAATTGTGAGTGGACATGGATTTTCAAATAATTCCTTGACTTTCTGGAAAGTTCCAAATTTGGAATATATTACTGAACTTAAAGGTAAATTTTTTTTTTGTTTTTTTATTCATTCATTTAAAAAAATAAATTTTTTTTTGTTTTTTTATTCATTCATTTAGAAAAATAAATTTTTTTTTGTTTTTATTCATTCATTTAAAAAAAATTTTTTTTGTTTTTTTATTCATTCATTTAAAAAAAGAAATTTTTTTTGTTTTTTTTATTCATTCATTTAAAAAAAAGAAATTTTTTTTAATTTTCAGCTAAATTTATTTTTATTTTTTATTTTTTTTTTTGTGCTTAATAATCAGGCACAAACACACATTATACATATATGCACAAATGTGTGCATCCACACATACAAAATAAAACACACACTAAAAGCTAACACATACATTATGATTCCTGACTTAATTATTTGTCTACTCATGAATTTTTAATATTTTAATCTATTTTTATAAGGAATCGGTTCATTGTGTTAATAAGAACCCCCCCAAAAATTCTGTTTACGTTCACATTTGTATTAATACCCTAGGGAAAGGTATAAATCTCCTTATACCCTATGACTATGTATTTAATAGTGCATATTGTGTTATTGAAATAAATGGCACAAAAAACCAAAATTATTAAAGCCAAACTGAAAATGATTATACTAGTAGTGGATTTTGACTCCTCAACTTTGCTTACAATCTCAAAAGTTTTTGGTACTAGTGACCACATTTAAGTACTTTTTTCAAAGTGTTTGAAAAATATTGTTGGGCCCTTGTATACTCTTTTGATTTGAGTTAAATGAAATTATCATAAATTTATAACCTATTCTTCTGTTTTAGGTCACTCTGCCAGAATTTTGAATTTAGCTTTAGCACCAAACGGCATGTCAGTCGCCAGCTTAGGAGCCGATGAGACCATTCGACTTTGGAAGTGCTTCAATAGTAATAAAAAAGTTTCATTAAAACCTCGAGGACTCTTTACAGGCTTAAGATAACAAAACTGCTTTTTAAAATTTTTTTTTTTTTATTTGATTCATTGAATTTTAATCGCTTTTTGACCACTAGATAATCGGCAAACGCTATTTTACTTCACTAATCTTGCAAAAAATCTTCTTTCCAGAAAGATTTCTTTAATATATATTCAATTTTAAAAGATAGAAATTCCGACAATGTGAAAAATATTAATTGAAATGAAAAACAATTACAACAGGCATAATATTATATTATTAAAACCATTTCTAAAACTAAGATGTTCAATTAAAATTAGCATATATGAACTAAAAATATCTTAGTTGATATTGCTAAAGATAAAAAAAAAAGGGAATAAGAGTTTCTAAAAACACTCAGTGTAATATTATAACGAGTAAATTAACATTTTTAGAAATACTTTTCTTATTTCTTTTCTACCTTTAGCAATATCAACATAGATATTTTTCAGTCCTAATATTTTATTTTTAGCTGAACATCTTAATCTTAGAAATGGTTTTCACTAACTGGAAAATTTAAGCATCAACTTTTTTTGCAATAATATATTTTCCTGTTTTTTATTTTATCTATGTTTTTCATATTTTATTCTTTGCAATGTATTTTTCTTTCCAACAAAATTCATCCATAAAAATGAACTAGAAAAGAGCAACTTTGTAATTGTTAACAAAGAATATTATGGACATTCTACTCGACAGTTTTATTTATTTGTTTTCGTTTTTTTGTAAAGCCTTTTTTTTTATTTGTTGTATAAAATAAAATTTGGCACAAGGCTAATTTTAGGGTGAGTGTCATCTCTAAACTCTTATCAATTATAATGAAATACATTCATGACTCTTCTCAAGAATCGTCTTAGTGATATTTTATCTATTTTAACTCCCTTGTCCATCTATTTTTCAGGCTGTTGTCCTCATCCTTATCATTGTTACAGTCCTTGAGATGAGGCTTGATAATTTCTACATATATTTTAGACTTTTGTCCTCATCCTTGTCATTGTTATCCTTGAGATGGGGCATGATAATTTGTAGATATATTTTTGGGACTGTTATCCTTATCATTATCATTGTTACCTTCACAATCCTTGAGATGAGGCTTGAAATTTATACACCTATTTACTGTTGTCTTCATTCTTATTGTTACATTCACATTTATTGGGATGAGGCTTGATAATTTGAACATCTATTTTCCAGACTGATTTAATTCTAGTAACGCTGATAAAAATAGAAATAAACCAACTGATGCAATATTTTTGTCATTCTTAATAGGGTATGTTTTCTAAATTTTGAAAATTCCATTTATGGCCAGGAATAACAGTAATAAACCAATCAGGTGCCAGAATTGTCATTCTCAATATTACTTAATATTTAATGTATTTTGATTCACTTAAACTTTGTTATTGTTCCTCTCGTCTCATTTGAAAGAATTCACTCTTTTAGGATTCCACCCCAACATATATATCAATATTTAAACATTTCTTTACTAGACAAGCCCATGAGGATGAAGGAGTGGTAAAAGCTTAGACTCTGGAATTGTAATACATTAGTTCAAATTCCAGTCAAAAACCATTGTATTTACTTTTAGTTGCCTTGGACAGAGAAGACTTGGGAAAGTTTGTGCTTGACCAAGTAAATATATCCAAGTCTTGTCATTCCTTTCAACATTTCACATCACAATAAATAGCAACTTTGAAATTTTCTCTGACTCTACATTTACTAACACTTTTATAGCAACACACTTGTGAGGGGGAGCTTTTGTGTAGTGTTGCTATTATGTTTTGTTGTAAGTTTTGTTGTTTTGTAAGGTTTGTTGTTCGTTGAATGTTAAAATCCACGTGGTTGTGTTGGTCTAAGGGGAGATAGACAAATGCTCACACACTTAGATGTTGTTCTCGACAGCCAAACTCAAACTGTTCTATTACAGTTTTTATTTTTTGAGATGAGGCTATGAGGTTACGGTTAAAAACACCTGAAGACGGCCTGAGAGACATTAGGCTGAAACGTAGTGTAGAAACATCAAAAACCTAAGATGAGGACAAAAATCCGAATAATAAAGTTAGTTCCTTGACCTGTTCTGTTGAGTTTAAATGTCGTGGTGAATAAAATCGCATCTGCCGCAAATCCATTGGGAGTCTCATTACTTGTCGTAAATTTGCCGTAACCCTAACCCTTAAAAAAAAAAAAAAAAAAAAAAAAAGAATCCGTTTGAAGCCTTGTCATAAACTCTCGTGCCGTAAAACCCGTCTGCTACACTTTTTCTTTTACTTAGGACATTTACACATTATAAACTAATATTTGCAATTTGGACTTTTCTTTCCCTATTTTTTTATAATTTTAAAACTAGGATCATTTATGTAATTGATGAAAATAGCCACAGTTGATAAGCTATCAAACAAAGAAACCAAAATCAGTCTTGATGACAAATGTTTTCTATGCTCTGAAAATTGGAGTCTACGTGAAAGATAAAATTCAGGTAAAGTGTTAATATCGCTTTTCTAATTCCCTCAAGATTGAAATATTCATCCATGAAAGGATTTCTATCGATAAGCCATGACCATGGATGGCTCTCTCGCTCGAATGTTGTCCAAATGAAGAAATCAATACAAAATTATTGATTATTGATTATTTTGGTGGTAACGCAATTCAGAAATGATTATACAATTGATTATTTCTGCCAGTTTGGTTAGCTTTTCAGATTTAGATCTCTCTCTGTGTCTCTCTGTCCCTCTGTTTCTCTCTCTCTCTCTGTGTCTCTCTCCCTGTTTCTCTCTCTCTCTCTCTCTCTCTGTTTCTCTATCTCTCTCTGTTTCTCTATCTCTCTCTGTTTCTCCCTCTCTCTCTGTTTCTCCCTCTCTCTCTGTTTCTCCCTCTCTCTCTGTTTCTCCCTCTCTCTCTGTTTTTCCCTCTCTCTGTGTTTTTCCCTCTCTCTGTGTTTTTCCCTCTCTCTGTTTTTCTCCCTGTTTCTCTCTCTCTGTCTCTCCCTGTTTCTCTCTCTCTGTCTCTCCCTGTTTCTCTCTCTCTCTCTGTCTCCCTGTTTCCCTGTCTCTCTGTTTCTCTCTCTCTCTGTCTCTCTCTTTCTCTCTGTCTCTCTCTTTCTCTCTGTCTCTCTCTTTCTCTCTGTCTCTCTCTCTCAAGACCTAGTTTTCCTATCTGACCTTCTGACCTCTCCAGACAAAGAATTCACTTCCACCATTGAACCATTTCTCTATAGAACACAATTTCCTCCTCCAGATGCCACCCCCACCCCGACCCCGTGTGTAAGAGACCACCTTCTTCCCTCTCACCCTCTGTAAATGCAGTCAGGCTAAATGTCTGAGGGTGCTGATTAATCAGGGGGTGGCAATCTATCACCACAAACATCAAGCATCATCTCCATCAGTTCTTCTTGCTTTGCATTAATTGCCACCAATCAACATTCAGGGTTTTTTTTTTATTTCAAATATAGAAGGAGGGAGGGAAGGAAGGGAAGAAAGGAAGAAGGAAAGGAAAGAAAGAAGGAAGGAAGGAAAGGAAAGGAGGAAGGAATGGAAAGGAAAGAAGGAAGGAAGGAAAGGAAGGAAGGAAAGGAAAGAAGGAAGGAATGGAAAGGAAAGGAAAGAAGGAAGGAGGTGAAGGAAAGGAAGAAGGAAGGAAGTGAAGGAAAGGAAGAAGGAAGGAAGTGAAGGAAAGGAAGAAGGAAAGATTGAATGAAAGAAGGAAGGAAAGGAAAGAAAAAAGGAAGGAAGGAAAGAAAGAAGGAATGGAAAGAAAAAAGGAAGGAAGGAAAGAAAGAAGGAAGGATTAATTGAATGAAGGAAGGAAG
>JAUZSX010144898.1:0-17218 GCA_034780655.1 Idiosepius hallami
TTGAAATGGTTTGGAGCCAAGTAATTTTCCCTTGCTTTTATTTTAAATCTTAAAGCTGATTTCAATGTATCTTCTCAAGGATATGTAATCAGAATGAAATTTTTATTGAAATTTTAAACAAATTTTATGCACCTGAAAAAATGCAATATCAACATCAAGAAAATTGATGATATTAAATTCATTGTAGAACAATTAAATTAGTTAAAAAATTTTCATCAAGAAAACAAATATCTAGTGTTTGAATAGAATGAACTTTATAATAATAGTAATAAATTTTAATACTTATTAAAATGATTAGAATAATTTAACTTCAAAAGAACTTGGAAATATTGAATTTTTAAATAAATTTGAATTAACATTGAAGTATTTGAAATCTTGGTTTGTTTAAGGAAATACTTAAAAGCGTGGGAATTGGATAGGGATTTTTTTAATAAAAAAACAGAATTTAGATTAAATCAGTTTTAATTTGGTGTAAAAGAGGAAATTAGAGAAATGTATAAAGTTGTGTATATAATTATATGTATAAATGTATGTTTATATATATATATATATTAATGAAATGATACTTATATAACTAAGAAATATTTAAATAATTTTGATTATACTAATTAATTACTATATTCAAACTTGTTAGTCTAAATTTTTTTAATCATTCTGTGAACATTGATTGAATGTTTCTTCTAATTAACTAATTAATTTAAATCATAAAATTATAACTATAATAAACACTAAAATAATTAGTAATGAAAGCTCTGAGGGCTAGTGATTGGATGGTAATGTCTCCATAACAAACTGAAACGGAATGCTAATAATAGTGACAGGGTTTATACCATTTATATTGGTACAGCAAAGGTTGATAAAAACATGTCAACTCTTAATAGGAATGAGCGATCGAAAGAAGAGTCATAATGCAATCTCTGGAGCAGCAAGTAATATTGAATATCAAATAATTGTACGAAGCTTCAAAATCTAAATTATAGTTTTTTCTATTTCAAGAATCATTCTATTAATAATTTTTGTCCACTATTTGTTTACATCTGTTGTCATTAAATACTGAAAGATTGAAATAAATAAATATGAAATACTTATTTTTTAGTAAACATTTCCTTGATAAGACATTTTACAAAAGATATAAAGCAGAAAGATCAGTACGGAAAGATTAATAGCACCCTGATATACACCAAAACCAAAACCAACAGCAACCATGTACATAGACAGTTTTTTCAGTCAGGGAAACAAGCACATAAAAAGGCAGAAAAACGCATACCATATTTTTAAGTAACAGATTATACATTTTAAAATTGTGTTTGAAATTGAAATACGAGAAAGTATAACTTGGCAGTAAGTTCATAATTTCTTTTTTATTAGAAATCGAGACACATTAAAGTCTTTTAGAGTAAGCTGAGAAATCTCAAAACATTATAAAATGATTGCAATTGATTTATTTCGATACTGAATGAAAATACAAAATATCGTGAAAAATATATTTTGTCCAAGCTTCATTCAAGTAAAATTGTCTATATAAAAAAGATATTGATTGTCAACAGGTGCAGTATATTTTTTTAATTTTGCGATATTACATGGAATTAATGAAATAGAAGAATAGTTGAAATTTTGAAAGATGCGCTTGGAAAGAGTGATCGTTACCCGTGCATCATTATATGCTAATGACACCAGCACTAACCCAATTGTAATTTGTTAATTAAAAGAAAAATAATGATAATAAAAACTTAATCCTTTTTTTAACCAATGCCCATTTCATGCACATAATAGGTATACCAGCAATTTTTTTTATTAAATCTGCTACCTTTCCTTTAGATTTTCCTTGTGATTTTGACTCATCAGCACCAGAGAAACTTTGATTAATATAACCTTCAGCTTGTTTGGGTTGCTTGGATTTTACCTGCTTCAGATTAGAAATATAAACATCGCAAAATGATTTCTAATATTTGATAAAAAGGATTTACTTAAATCAATTACTTATTGAAAATAAAAGGGTTAAAATTATGATAATGAGTATCACTTGCTTAAGGGCTAACTTAAATCAAAATGATTTTGTGAATCAGAAACTCAGTCAAATTGGAAAAAAGATCAATATGGTCTTAAAAAATTGAATAGTTTTAAAATCACACTTATTTGAAATATTTATTTCTAGTAAAACACTTTCCAGAATAAAAAATATTCATATGAATTTTTCTAATAAATTCATCATCAAACAATTAGAATTATACAAGGAAAATAATATCAACAAATACCTTTCTCTAAATTTAACTGACTCAGTTTTTTCATAAAATGAGTCTGGCAAGATCATTTCAGTTGAGTCAGGTTAGTTAGTTACATAATATTTGACATCATGGTGAATTCTTGAGAAAAAATACTCATAAAAAATACTTAAGGTAAACTGATTTACAAATATTTGCTTTGTCTTTCAATTTTCAAGAATTAAAACCATTTGAATATAACAGCATGTCCCATGTATGATCCATATATATTCCAATTATTTCATATTGGAAGGAGATCCTCGTAAATAGGATTGAACATTCAATGTTAATATTACATAACTCTTCTAAATAGATAGATGAAAAAGCTTTTGGAAACCCTGGGAATACAATAAAAATTACCCACTTTATTTACACATGCACTTAATTTTAAAAAATCATGAAAAACTAATTGGCTAACTTATGGCTATGTAATTAATATATATCATTTTATAACAATATCTAATAAAATAATCTGTTTTTATTTATTTTTCATTCTATCATATTATTTTTTTCTGTATAAATAATAATAATTGATAAAAACACATTTATTTTTTCAACAACTTGACATTTAACTTAAATGCAAGTAGCTGGACCTAAAACGTTTTTTATACTTTATCTAGTTTGACTATTTTATTTTGTGATCCATAAAGGATCCAAAAAGACAATATTTTCAATGAATAAAGTTAATAGCCAAAAATAATTGCAGAGAGGAAGAAAGAGAAAATCCCCATTATCTAATTTAATTTTAAAAGTAAGAATGAAAATAGATGTTCTAAAGAAAAAATAATGAAAGTTCAGCATTAGAAATTAAAATCAAAGACTTGCAAATAAAAAAACAAAACAAAAAACAAACATTTATTATTAGAAGTGAACGGTTTCTTGTGACTTCAGCCAAGATAGAAGCACAAGGTAATGGACAACCATATTTAGAAGCTTTATAATGTGAAAGATATTTACATATATGGAAGAGAATATTAAAAGATATTTTAGTTTTATTACATAATTTTGACTGATGTATCTAAAGCTTTCTTCTTGTAGATTTTGATGGTTCAAATAGGCATTACTGATAATCTGATGTACTTAAGAGTGTTAGTATCCTAATGCTTGGGTCAAAATATGTTGGTCTCAGAGTTAGAAAAGTATATCTAAGGTTTTCAATGTAAAAAAGCGAAATAAATAAAATTCTAAATAATTATCTTTGCTTTATAAATAATGACTTAGCAATAAATAAAAGTGAAACAGAGATGTATACAATAGCAAAAATTTTGGTTGTTTAGTTTGCTTGGATTTTACCATTTTTTAAACAAAATTTCAGTGATTCTTCTTTTTTTTATTCTTTATTTTTTAACATAAAAAATATTGATTTAATTGATTTTTTACATATTTTTAGCTTCGATACTGGAAAATAATGGTTAGTAAATATATGATACATCAATTCAAGTTAAAATGTCATGGGTTCATTTCTTGATTTTAATTTCCCATAAAACATAGTATCTATTTCCATCTCAGTTTAGGACTGTTATTAATTTTTTTGTGACACATCTCATCTCATGAAAGTATGATTAGTTGATATATCTTTAAATACAGAAATGAAACATTAAAATATACATAAGGAAGGCTGGAAAGAAAACATACTGAAACATTGTTCTAATATGAACAAAACAATGAAAAAAATAATAATTAACATAATTATATTCTTTGTATCTAAAATTCAGGCAAAATATTTTGAAAAAAAAAGAGATTATAAAGATATATTTTGTAAGGTAATGTCAAAGTAAATGATATTGAGTATAATGAGGATATGAAAAGAAATTAAATATATATTTACAAACTTCTAACATAATAATAGAACCAGAGTTTGATAAAATGTGGAGAAAATGTTTGATTTTGGAACATTTGGAAAAATTACTGTAATCATTTTACAATTTTTAAGAATATTTTAAATTAATGGTTAAAAATTCAATAATTTAGCTATTATTTTGTATTAAAGTCTTGTGTGAATACATATCTGAATATATTTGTAAATTTTATTTTTTTAATCTTTATCAAATAAGTCATTTAAAATATCAATCTAAGGAATAGATTAATAAGAGAACTAAAAGAATAATGTTTTTCCTATCCTACCATAAAAATACTGCCAATTGCAGATTTTGAAAAACAGAACAAATATTTAGGTATCTATTGAAGCATTATTATTGGCAATAAATATATAATTATTATGTAAAAGAGACTTTTTATAATTTAATACTGAGCTAAACACAATGAAAATTCAAAAACAAGTGATGGTGTAAATAATTATCAAGTCTAGATTAATTATTCAAACTATCACATTCTGAATTTAAAATTTTTATCTATCATTTCTAATGAGATTTATATCAATCATTGATTTAAGTTCATTTAAAAGAAACAGAATGATAAGTGGGTAAAACATCATTTAAAGGGACCAAGCTGCAGATTTATTGATGCATCTACATTTATATATACCTTAAGTAAAAATTAGAATCTCTGGTGCTGTTGAAATATAGTTAATTGATATTAAAAACAATTTTTTGTTAGAAACAGAACTTGGGCAGAGGTCTCTATTTTTTTAAAAGAAACTCTTTAGAATTTTTTTACAGTGATGATTGATGAGTAAAAAGATTAATAGCAATGAATAACCTTTTATAAATAGATTGTTTTGTGAAAAAAATACTGTTTATTAATTCAATTTGAAGTTGATAATAATTATTGACATGTATTATAGTCTTCTACATCTAAATCTTAATTATATACAGTATATGAAAAATTTTGTTCAAGGCAATCACAAACAATAACCAAATTAAAAAACTGAATGAAAAATATAAACATATTAGGTAGGAAACAAAACAATAGGAATAAATTCATTCAATGGGTGAATTGCAGGGATTACTATCTTATAGCTAACAAAATACCAATATAATTTCAGAAATAAAAAGAAAACAATCATGAAGTTAACAGATCCTTGTCAGCATAGATAAAAGAAATAATTGATCATATCTTATTGAAACTGATAAACAACCCAACATGTTAACAACAAAAATAATGTTCAAAAGTGTGTGAGTTAGATAGAATAAAAAGAGGTGATAAAAAGAGGTAAACTGCAAAATATCAATTATAATCATAATGTCATGAAAAGCATTCCATTTTCAGACAGAAAAAGTACAAGTTAAAACAGAAAAAGAAAATTCTGAAGAAGACCTTACCACCACTTATGATCCTGCAAATATCATATTAAGCATACCTGTAAACTAGCAGTTTCACTTTTTTGTACTGTGCTATCTTTCTTACGCCGGCTACTGCCACGCCGTAGGAAACTGAATGAACGTTGCCATGTAGATTTATCATGACTCTTGTCAATGCTGAAATACAAAATCAGAAAATAATATTGCTAATGTACTAAAATTCATGTTTTACACATGAAAAATATATACTAATATAGAATATTATTCTATTCTTATGAAAAAAAAGGTGATGAGAATTCATTTTAAATCTAATTGATTAACAATTTTTTTAACACATATAATGGTTTTGATTATCTTGCTAACAAAATCTTAAATAAATAATAAAATATTTGTCTATAATATAGGTGTTTAATTTTTATGCTTTTTTTTTAACAAATTCCTGGCATTGATAATTTATTGGATCATTTTCTTATGGAAATGGTATCTATCAGGACAATAAGCTTAGCCTACTCTTTAAATTAAAGAGAAAGTAATATCTGGAAGAGCATAGGAAGAACAGTTATATTCACAAATATTTAAAAAAGCATTAAACATAATTATTGAACACAAAGAATGAAAAATATTCAGGAGTTTTATTTACCTGTGACCACCATCCATTTCAGTATCTGAATGTTCTGAGTCAATGCTTTGACTGGAACGAGCTGATGGTGTCCTCATCACTCCCATAATACGTTGGAAAAATGATGGTTGCCGCTAAAATGGAGATAAGATACAAAGCATTAGATTCTGTTTTTTGGAGTCAGATGGGAATGAGGTTTGATAATTTCTTATAAAATTTCTCACAACTGCTATAATCTTTGTTGCTATTTTCACAATATGTACACTGCAGTCTTTTGAGATGATTGTAATTGAATTCTGGAATCTTCTCATTAATTGGGAGATTTCATGAAACTTGTTACTTAATCTTATTTTTAATTGAAAGGATGCTCACATTCCATTTATCATGACAAGGTGTAAGTTTTAAGTTTTGGAATGTATTTCTAAGTTTATATTACTTTGAAAATCTAACCATTAGATAACCTTTTTTTTTTACTTATTACTAATTATGCATTTATGATTTCTTTATTCATTTACTATCTATTAACAATCTGTCTTAGGATTATTTAGAATTACTTCCCAAAATAGTGATGGTAGCTCAACATATGCATTACTTCTTTTAAACATTTTTCTCCTTCCTCTTCCTGAGTTCAGCCATTCTTAACTTTTCAGTCTCCTCTTATACCGATGCCTTTCAATATTCTTCTAGTCTTACATTTTGTGGCCAGCATGATGAATAATAATAAATGCAATATGAGTAACAAAAAAAGTTAAAAGTTGGAATGGGTATTAATGCAATAGACTAGAGATAACATTAGATTTATAAGTCTCCAAAACTCACTTATGAATTTCTTTAATGAAAAAGGTGTTGAGTATCAATGGAATGAAATCAATCTATCCTTGTGGATTTAATAAAGGGTTAAGTTCAAAGTTCCATAAAAGTTCTCTCCAAGAAAAGATTCTAAAATTAAATTACAGCTGCCATGTAGACTGACCAAACTATTGTGAAGATAACAACGATGATGGGGTTAACAAAATGTATAAGAATCTTTTTTTGGAAATTTTTCATTAACTATGATTACACAAAAAAAAAATTAAATGTATAACACTTCAAAAGAATTGATACTATTGAACAAAATTTGAAACATTACTAATTCGTTAAAATGTTTGTGGATATTTATATTTATTTTGTTCCTTTTTTTTTTAAATAACTTTAGAACGGTATAGTAAGTAGATTCTCATATTTTGTATCATATTAATACAACAATAAAGATAAAATAGTATACATAGTATCAATTTTTAATTTACTCAGAAACATTCTACAAATAATGTGTTAATAATTGATGATTGAATTATTTAAAACAAAAGATAAATTACACTCTATATATCAATATAGAAACCATGACTAGGTATAAGTTAGTGATTTAATCTTTTATATTTTACAAATAAATATATCTAAATAAGATAACTATTTTAAAGCTTAAAATATGAAAGCCAATTATCCAGAAGATAATATTAAAATATATTTTACTTTAATGAATAAGATTTTGAGGTATCAAAATAAAAAGCAACCGAAATACAATTAAAAATTTAGGTGTAAAATGGATATTTTAATCATTAAATGCAGAATTTTTATATATTATTGGACCATGTTGGTTGTGTATTCATGGATATTAAGAGAAAAGATATACTAGAAAATCAATAGACAATAGTATTTAAATGATAATTTAAATAGATATTTGATACATAATAATAAAGCAAATCATCAAGAAAATTTGTTAAAAACTTTTAAAAGACTCCAAAGTCCAGCTATTGCTTAAATTGTAGATATAGTTAGTTGCATTCGTTACTTGATTAGATTGTTTTCCCGAGTTTATTAAGGGAATAACCTTTAAAAAAAACTCTTGTTTTAATCTTTTTGTTGAAGAATCCAAAGAATAGTTTGACTAAAAAATTTTTATTACAGTAGCAGGTTCATTAAAATGACATCCTTTTTAGTCAATTAATATTTAATATATCATCATTTTGTTCATAAATATTTTAAAATCATAGATGTAAGTTATCAAATGCATCAAAAACGTTTAAGGATCGTCAAAATTTAAACAAAAAAACTTATATTGATGTTAGTTAAACTCAATCAAGATAAAACTTTATTTTTTCTTTTTCTACATTTTTCATTATTGTTAATTTTTTTAGAAATGACTTAACATTTCAATATGATAAACAAATTATAAACATATCATATGCAAGAATTAGTGAAGCCTTGTGCTTTGCTTTTAACAATTACTGAAGGTTTTGGATAATCAAATCAGAGATAATTATAAAAATATATGGATCTGTGAATGATATAATATAAATATCTATTCAATAACTTTAAAGGCAAATATAGATAAACTTGATGCTGCAATAACAAATATTTAAGAATGATTAATAGACATCAATAGCCAATCAGGGTTTTGTTCAACACTTATCTGCAGTTGGCAAAGGAGGCACAGTTATGAGATCTGAAGAATGACTTTTTCAAAACTCTCCTTGAATTTGTTATAATTATTTCCCAAAACTGGGCATATTCTGGCTAGCTTTGCAGCAATCTGTTGGATTATCCCAGAAAATAGGGAACAGATGTTAGACCTGATACTCGGACATGAATGGGCACTGATGATGAGGTAGAATTCAAAAATTGAAAAAAATCTTAAGATCAGACGAATAATAAGTAGCTGAAGGCTCTTGTAAGGGAAAACACATACAAAAAACTGAAAGAAGCCAGAATGTAGCATTAAAATGCTTCAAGAAATGTCCACATCTGATGTTGGTTAAACATTAAATCGTTAGTGAGATTAATTAGGTGAATGATAAATTAAGTTAATATCACTTATTATCTGGACATTTCAACCAAATATAGGTTACAATAGATGGGTTGGTTTTTATAATTCTCAACAATGTAATACAAAGAAATCTAATTTTTTTCACTAATCTAATTGCGAATGATAATTCAAGTTGATTCATTAAATATACATCAATCTATATATATGTACATTGTACATATATATATTGATTTTTATCTCTTTGAAGAAGAATCTACAAATCTGCAGTGCTTCATTTTGGAAATAGCTTACAAATCAAACTTTTAGTTGTTATGACATATTAGACCTTGGCTTCAATATGTACATGCTTTCCACCCAATTATTAGTTTGTCTCTTGAGATCGAGGATGACCAATTTTCCTGATGTTGTGTGTTCTTACATGACTGATGAGGCTAATTTTGGCAAGAAAGCCCCTACCACAGGTGGGACAGAAGCAGGTAGAGGCCAAGCTATTGTTTTTGGTTTCTTTATTATCTATCATCAGTCTGTTTATCTCTGGCTGCCTGATCCGCTGTTCTTCCGCTCTGAGGGCCTCCATTGCAACAGCATGGCGCTAGGAAGGGCGATCTGTGGCAAGCGTCTCCCAGGACTCAGTGTTTATAGAGAATTCCCATAAAGAAAGCTTTAAATCCACCATTTCACTGCATGAAGTTGAGAATATATTTATGTATGTATGTATGTCACATGAAACAAAACAAATATTTGAAAAAACAACAGAGCAAATGATATAGTGTTGACCTTATCTAATTAGTTTTTTTTTGTTGTTTTTTTCAACTACTTAATAGGGATTTATTTTTCAATCGAATTATAATTGTATGATTGAATGCAAAATCTTGCATAACTTATATCATAGTGCCAGATAAATGATAACAATCGAAAACCCAAAATGAAATTTGGACCTGTGAACGAGTTTGTGCAAAACAAACACTTAAATGATTGGCCCACTGCAAAGTTTGAGGTTTATAATGGCAATTTTTATGGTTTTACTCTTAATTATAAATTATCATATACAGAGAAAAATCTGGGCAATTGAAGTTCAGTTGTTAGAAATATTAGTAAAATGGTTATTTATTCATTGAATTAATTTTGAGTTCTCCAGAAAGTGTATAGACAGTTTACTGAAACTAAGGATATAAATGATATCTAACAAAAATTTTAATTAATTTCTTAATTTTTCATGAAATATATTGCAGCTTTTTCCCACAATTTATATTCATTTTAATTTACTTATAAAAGCCAGTATTCCAGGTTTGGTACGTTTTGGTAAGGCTGGACCAGCGTCACTGTTTTGACTTAGCCTATTTGACATCAAATTAGTACTTTGTCGTCATAGTTAAAGTTTTGTTTATATTTTCAAAATTAATTCAGCAAACTAAAATATTTTATTCCTTGAATAAAATTGCAATAAAACTATAAAAAAAATGTCTGAATTTTAAAATGAAATATGAATATGGCAAAAGTTTAAAAATTCAAACTTAAATTGAATAATTTAAAGTAAAAAATAGACTTGTTAAATATATTTTCTAAAAATATTTGAAATAATTTTTTAGTTATTTTTCATTTTAAAAATATTGTGTGGTACTAATTTTCTTGAAAAAAATATTTTAAAATTTAAGGAAAAAGTAACAATTTTAAACTTTTCAAAGATGGAAACATTTTTTTATTCTTTTATAAACATGAAAAATATTTATGAATTAATAAGTTATTCATCAAAATGTATAAAAAATTTAAATAATATAAAAAAATTTAAATAATATAAAAGCCATGCTTAAATATGTGTTGGTAAAGATCTAGAAATTATTGATATTGATGAAGATGATAATGAAAAAAAAAAAGAACTACATGCATAATTTCTGTGTGTGATTTTAGATGTTGATTGTCATGCAAAATAATTCAAATATACTCATAATTTCAAACCAAAAAGTTAATTCCAAATATATATATATATATATTTTGAAATATATTTAATATAAAGCTGGTAGTGCATTTAGGATGGGGTTATGGTTGTGGATCAATATATAATCAACTATTTCATTATATAGTTGGGGCTAAAAAGGATCAGTTTGTAGCATTTGTATAATTTATTATCATATCTAATAAACTGGTTAATTCTTAAACCATATAAAAGCCATATATTATCTCATGAAAAAGACTAGTTTTATGTAGGGTATTATAGTAGATATAATATTTAGTAGAGATAGTTAATTTTTTTTCCATAATACTAATTAAACCACTAGTTGGTAGGATAAATAAAGAATTATTTATATCATAACAACCCAGTTTGTCCATTTACCGATGCAAGGTTTATGTAGGTTGATTTTTATAAAGATAATTCTTTATGGAAGTAGTTGATTTGTTAGTATTATCATAATAGTTGCTAATTTTGATGAATGCCCAATAATCTATAGACTTAAAAAGGTTTTAGGAATCTAAAAAGATGTTAAAAGTTTTGATACTTTTTAAAAACACAACTATTAAACATGAATGTAATTTCAAGTTCATTTTGGTGTATCATAACAATAAGTACATATTCAAATTTACTTTATATGATATCAACAACAACAATCTTTCTTTCTCTCTCTATCTTTCACAGACACTAGTGTATAAAGGACTATCATCCATTTTTTTGTTTAATATATTCTATATATTATTCTATTAATTATACTGCATGATTAATCTAGCTAACAACTTGCTTATATATATATATATATATATATATATATATATATATATATTAGTTAAGCAAAGACATGTAGTCAACGGCCTTTGGTGACTGTCAGTTTCTCGCCTGCATGGCCATCAGATCAAAAGCTTATTGCATATATACTTCTAGTGTATGTGTATATATATATATATATATATACTAGAAGTATTGCCTGGCACCAAGGACTTGCTACTAAGATGATTAGGAAAACTTATAATGTAGGAAGACACTCAAGGTTTTTTAATAAATTTATACTATACTAAATTGATTTCTAATTCTCTTTCATGCTAAATTCATTTTTAATGGTTTTTATACAAAATTTGTTCCTGAAGCTTTTTTATACTAAATTAATTTTAAATACTTTTCTCTAAGGTAGTTAACGAAGTCTATTAAATAGAAAGACTGTAACACATATATGCAAATTTCAGTGGCCTAAATCCTTCTTTTTATAACTTATAGAGCTTTACGCATAAACTGTTTGTTTGTTTTATTTTTGTTTAATAGAGAAGCTACATTTAATTTTTATATAATCATTTTGTTATTTTAATTACGCTTGTTAAAGAAAATTTTATTTTTTCAAAAATGCTTCTTGTTTGAAAATGAATTAATTTTTCTTAAATTTCAAAATGATTCTCTGTTACTTATTTATTTTTAATTTCAAAACGCTTCTTCATTTTTAATTATAAAACGCTTCTAGATTTTCATTTTTCAAAAATGATTTGTACAGTTAAGTCGCGTAGTAGACACTGGTTTTGTTTGTGTCAGATCAACGAAGTTAAGCAACGTAAAGCCTACGGAGTAGTTAGATAGATAACCATTTTAGAATACTAGTGTTTACAGTTCAATTTTGTGTTTTCTTCTGCTTGATTTAGCTACATGCTTGTAAACCGGAAATTTGAAACCTGATGTAGAACCCAATCAAACATGAGGATCTGACTTCATTGATATAAGAATGATTTTCTGGTATATAAAGCTTTAGAGGTCATCTCTATCCCTATTAGAAAACCCATTCTTTGTCGGCAGAAGGAATTTGTGAGGTCGTTGGGGCTTTTTTGTGGGTCGGGGGATTTATTATTTTAAACTACCCCCCCTTTTTTTCTTTTTTTTCCCTGTGTTCCTTGTGTATATAGTAATTGTATATAATTTATTTTAGTTGATATTTTAATTCACTCAAATCCCCCGTTCGTACTATATTTCCTGTTTTTTTATTTCCTTGTGCCACCGATTAGCCCTGATGAGAGATGGCCGATAAAGCTTTAGGCTTGTCACATTCCTTCCTGCTTTTCAAAGCTATAGTAAAATTTTGTACCAGCAAACATTTGTTTAAATATATATATATATATATATATATATATACACTAATGTGTCAATACCAGTTCATAGAATGATTTTCTGGTATGATGCTAATCCACAATATAAAAAAATGTATAACCACTTAAGTTTAGAAATAGACATTATGGAACTTTCATCCAGATTTCATGCAATTTCACTGATAGCATTTAAACCATACAAGATTTCTTTATATAAAAGATATATTTTAAATAGATAGTCAAATGCTAGCTTAAATGTTAGTTGCCATAACCAAGTAGTAAAAGAAGATTAATATACATATATTTGATAAAAGAAATTAAACCATGTCAGAAATGATAAGAGATAAATTCAGAAGGTACAAAAAATAGTATCATCATTGAACCATTACCACACACACATGCATAAGTATAATGCGTTCAATGATAATTTGAAATAGTATCTTCACAAAAAATTAGTTTACATGGAACAGATTGTACCTTTTTGAGTGGTTGTTATTAATAAATTACAAAGTAAAATGCAGTTCAACACTTAATGAAATAAAAATCATTTATTAATCAATTTATTGCTTTATTATTTGGATATAGGAATTTTTTTATAAGTTAATAAAATTTGTATTTATTTATAGTTTAAACTTTAATTTAGTTTCTTTGTTCAGATTCCATGGTTTTACCATGTTACAATCACATTGATTTTAATTTTCTGATCAATATAAGAAAAAAACTCAAAACTGTAAATGCTTTTAATACTATCATTGATGAAATTGATAACTATGGATTGATTTATTATACATTTGTTTGAATTTATAATTTTTTTTTAATTAACTTTCTTTTTAGAATAAAAGAAATATTAGTTTTAGATATAAATGAATTCTTTCAAAAACAATTATTTTTAAAAAATCTATTTGATTTCTTTTGGAGTTTCAGAAGGGATTGTTTACTGTTCCATGCGTTGAGAACGAAAAATAAATCTCTTAAAGAACTCAAAGAAGTAAAAGAAAAAAGTGTCAAGAAAGAGAATTGTTTCTGATTTCCAAAAGATCTTAGAAAAACAAAAGAGTTGAATGTTTTTTTTTCAAATAAGGAAAAGAGCTAAGCATGCATGTGTTAATAATAATAAAATCTAAATAGTCTAAATTGATATACTGCAAATGAATAGTGGCTTATAGTGGATACTAAAAAGAAGCTCTGAAGGGCAAACATTCTCTAGCTGGGCTATTTTTATGTGTTTAATTCAATTAACTCAAGTGCAAAACATTTGAAAAAATAATTTAAGACAGAAATTGAAGATAGTTACCTCCTCAGAGTCTGAATACTGCAGCTTCAAAACAGAGGGGAAGCAACATGTCATTGGTTAACAAACTCAGATGACAACAATAATTATTATTAAACAACACATGAAGAAACTTAAATTGGTGTGATCAAACAAGTTAATTATTTTTGGTAAATCTTAGTGGAACTTAGTTCAAAATTAGCTTAAAAGAATAAATGTTTTTTTTAAACCATGATTTGATGTGTGTTTGGGTTGAAAAATACTACATAAAGTTGATATTATACACCATTTTTAATCTCCAAACATTACAAATCATGACTATTTAAAATAAGCTCTGAACTAATTTTTAACTAATTCCTAGCTTTATTTACTCTAAAATTATTCCTAATCAACTTGTTTGATTTAACATTTAAATATTAAATTGTTGTTATCATAATTAATGTTGAATAAAAAAAAATCAATAATTAATATTTATTTTACAACAGTATTTTGATGCACTTTGTTCAAAGCAGTTGTTAGTTGTCCCATAGAATCATATATCTTAGCCAATAAGTAATCTTCCAGTAAGCAGCTAATTTTGTCTTAACTTATAAAGCATCAATCTTAGTTATTTAAAACAATTTATTCAGATGCAACAAATTATTTTCTTATTCTGATATTTTTAACTCTATTAAAAACTACTCAAAAGTTCTATCAATCTTTTATTCTTTCAATTCAGTTAATTATGTTTAGTTTTGAAGGTTGTCACAATGGAATTAGAAAAGAAAAAAAGATGACAAACTTCATAATTGTTTGTTTTTATCAAATCTGATGTTAGAATAAAACCCGTTTTGCCAATGTTCTGACCTGGAGCTGTGGCAAGTATGCTGAACTGTTCAAATTTAGCTTTTGTCGTAATAATTTTTTGCCACCAGCTTTATGATATCATTAATAAAAAGCTGGATTAATACTATGCATTTAATAAATGTTTGTACCTGTCATAATGAGTAAATCAAATTTCTTTTAGTTATTTCTTCACAAACTAATTGACAATTTATCAATTTATTGATAACACAAAATTCTAAAATGTCTTCACAAAATTTTATGAAAATATCTAAGTAAAACAATATGATAAATTCATTTGATATTTGAAAGAAATTTTCTTAGGTATATTGTACTATATCAATATTGGAAAGCTTTATTTCCTTATTTAAGTTATTTTGTGGTTAATCCAGTCCTATTTCAAAAGCAATTATTCATCAAATACACACAATGTTTTATGGATTATAGAATTGTGTTGTACGTGGTTTTTTAATTGCAACCTCAATTAAAGAGATGGGATGAGGCAAATATCTTATTTTATAAAAGAAAGGAAGAAGAATTATTTTTTATTAAGATTTTTTATCAATTTGATAAAGAAAAAGTTATTTACTTTTTTGTTTTGAAATCATGTTAGCATCAGTTAACTTTTTTTCTCTTTAGTAATGGGAGCAAGATTAGCTATTTTCTGGAAGATTACAAAAACTTTTAAAAATTCTAACAAAGTTTTAGTGCATACATCATAACTTGCAAGTTATTCAATTTTTTTCATTTTGGAATAATAGTGTATCACTAACAATGATTCCGTCATATTTTTCTATGTTGATAATATACACTTCAGGAAAGCCAACATTTCATTATAGGGAATTAAGGAAATAAGCAATAAGATATATGATTACAATAACTTTAAAATAAAGAACAATAATATCAAATAGCCATTGAAACTGCGTTGATGTATCATTCATTATTTCAAATGATATTTATAAAAACAACAAGAGAAAATATTTCATTAATCAATTTCAAACTTTCATAATCAAAATATGTATCATATCAATAAGTTACCATAGAATCATTTAGAGTCTCTGTAATTGAGCAATAATTTCAAAAGTAAAAACATTATGCAACACAAAAAACGACAAAGAAAAAGAAAAAATGGTGTTAGCTTTCCTGAAATTAAATTTACTAATAGAAAAGCATGTTCATATGCTTTAAATCTTTTGTATTTTTTCAACACTGCTAAAAATGATACATATGAAAAATTAAAATAGAAAATGTTTGTTAAAGGTGCATGATTTAACTTGAATCAAAACTTGTTGATTTTTTTTATCGAATTTCATAATCATATAAACAAGAAAATGTATAATAAGTATCTGAGTGATTTCAGTTCTAAATTAAAACAAAAGGTTTTGTTTTTAAGAGTAATAAAAACTTTACAAATTTTCCCAATACAAAAATAAACCATGAACTTTTTGTTCTATTTGCCATCATAAGTTCAGAAATAAAAATAATGAAAGGATAAAAAAGAGCATTTAAAAAATTTCAAAGTAAAAACCAAGGCTTCTTAGATTTTCTTTGTTATTTTTTTCTGTTTCTATTTTCAAATTATTGTTCTGAATTAGGCGATTTCTTTACTTATTTGAATAATGGAGCAAAAGTTTGTTTGGGAAAATATATTATAAAACTAATTTTTTCAAAACTAAGCAAGATACAAAAGGATGTTTATTTTTAACATATTTTCTAACCAGAAGCAGAATTTCAAATTGAAGAAATTTGAAGTTCGTGCTAATGGGCAAATCATAGGGCATTTAATGACCCAATATATGTTATTAAAGTCTTTGCCAGCTTTCTGTAGTGCATGAAAAGAAAGGTGAGCTTCTACTATTAACTTTACTTACAGACTGCAGACACATTACTTTTCAATATATGGAATTTCAATTATTTCTATTAGTGGTTCTTTATTTGTAATGTGTTATTTTGTTTCAAACATTGTGAAACAAATCTAAGTGATGTCAGTTTTATCAAGAAATTGTTTTTATTTCAGAATGAGTTCATAAAATAATAAATTAAAGCAATAAACTAAGATAGGAAAAAAGTACTTGTATTGAAATTATTTGTTCTGAAAACCCTGCAATATATATATATATATATATATATATATATATATATATATATTAAATTTTGATCTAAAATTATACTAAATATTTTTATGTATAT
>JAUZSX010145006.1:0-17218 GCA_034780655.1 Idiosepius hallami
TGACTGCAGGTGCATCAGTCTCCCCACGTTAAAAGACATCACGCACAGGCGTCCTCCACGAAAGGGTCTACAGATCCGAGACAGAGGACAGTCATACTCGACAACGAGTGACGCCAAGAAGAAGAAGAAGAAGGCCATAAAAGACACGCTGATATTTCCTCCATAATATTGTCGTCTATTAGAACATATCTGAGTGACTAGTTGGTCATTTTACTAAGTTAGGGTTTAAAGGATTAAGAAAATGACACAAATATTTTTGATGAGTGATTTTTACTGATTTTATTTCAATCTTTCTGGAATGAGCTGCTGCTGCTTCTTGCTGGTGGTGATTTTTGTCATTGGGAAATTTGAAACCATTAAAACATTGTTTTTCTAATCGAGATAATCAGTTATTTTATTTGAACTTGATTATCAACAACAAGTGTTAAGCATGTCAGCAGTCAGTCAAATCAGAAAATGAAATCGATTTTGACTCCAGTTGTCAAACTCAAAACTCTTCAAATTTACCAGTTTTGATAATAGAGAAAGAAAAGGCTCATTAAGATGACAGTAGAGGAAGGAGGCTAATCACCTAGAATTTGAAATCTTGTTTGGTTTGTGTTTAATGGCATATCAACAATTATGATAAACGTTATTTAATATACAGATTTTTTTAATGAAACAAGTTGCACTAATTTAATCCATAGCTGAAGAGAACATGGAGATTCATACCTTTCGCAAGGGTATTAGTCGACGTATCAATGTAGAGGAAACAACTTGGATTCAAACCCGCATACTTTACTACGGTTTCAAAGTCTGATTGAATAGCCACTGGGCCACGTCGCCTGCCCCTAGAAATCAGAGTTCAAATCCAAGTCTTTGTTACATTATTCACATTTAGACTGATACCCCTTAGAAATAGTATAAATTCAATTTTCTCCGGCTATGGGGTAAACAGAGCAATTCTAACAATGTATTTGCGAAAAAGAAAGGACGTTCGTCAAAAGATGGTTGTTTTCGGCATAAAATTCATCTTTCTACTTCTTTTAACTCCTGCTCACCTTCTCCGTTACCAGGGCCGTGCTTAGGGCCCCCGCAGACCCCGCAAATTCGGGGGGGGGCGCAAGTTTCCTAGGGGCCGCAAGACTCCTTGGTTTCACAGATTGCAATGCAAAAAAAATTACTAAAATAATTCATTGTTAAGATTAATTAGTAAATCATTATCAAACTTAGAATATACATCTGTAAATCCATCTTTCTTTCTCTCTCTCTCTCTCTCTCTCTATATATATATATATATATATATAGGTGAAGGCTCTAGTATTTTGAGGGCAACAGCTAGTTTTTTAGGGTACAGGAGCTGCAAGGCGCACTCTGCGACGGGGCCACTAAGTGGCTAAATAGGAGAGATAATATTTAAGCTTTATAAATATGCGTATATGACCTATTTTTATTCAAATCTCATACGTTAAATATAAACGAGGCTCAAGGATGCATTTACAACTAAATAAATCAAATAAAACTAACACTCCAATGCCGTCAAAAATGGTAGCATAAAAACCTTTGTAAAATAACAATAAAAACATTAAAGAATGAAATAATGATGATACATACAAATAATATCATTTGAGGGTGACGAGATGGTAAAAGCCCGAACTATGGAATCATATTATGCGAGTTCAAATCCCAATCAAAACAATTCTATCTACCAATACCCGCCTTGGGAGAGTAACTCATCTGATTAAAAAAAAAACAAAAATGGCCCTCCATGTTATGGGTTGAGCATAGGGCTAGCAACTCTTTCTTGTAAAACAAGTATGGTACGGAAACAGAAAAAAATAATTTGCTGGCCAACACACCACTAGGTTTAACGGAAGATGAAGAAGATTATTTGAACGATCTAAAAATGAGAACAAATCTAATATCCTCAGAGCTCGAATAAAAAAATAGGGTGAAAAACAAACAAACAAACAAAAAAAACAGATCCACGCTGGATTATAAATGAGAGGTTTAAACATTAAATTAAATATAAAACATAAAACTGAAAGAAGAAAAGAAAAATGAAGGGCAGTCGAAATAGTCGAGAAAAAAAATGACCCCATGTTGTTTGTCATATTGAAAGTTATTAGTCCGTGTCGGGTCGGGATAATACCAGTTACCCTTGACTGGTCAACAGATAAAAAACGCGGAAGTATTTAATAGAAATTTAGGATATTTTTTTTAATACCAGGATGATAGTAATTGAGATTGACTGACCAAGCGAAAACATATTGTCCTTAAATTAACTTAAGTTTTTTAGGCATCTTTTTCAAACCAAATATTAGTCGAATATTGCTTCTTCGAGTTATTTGGAAAAGAGAGGAGAAGAAGGACATTTAATGGACAACTATTTTAAAAGCATGTACTTATTTAAATGACAATAATAATAAACCCAATCATCAATAGAGTATATTAAAAAGAATCACAAGCAGGGCAGCCCGGCAGGACAACCGAATCGATGGAAGAATAAACAGACAAATTGACGTTTTATACACGAGTAGGAGGGCTTGCAGTTATTGACTGCAAGGTATCCATCTGAAAGTGCTAGAGGAGACTTATTGTCACAATGCCTTCAGGAATCACCATCGGGCGTTGGCAGTTTGTTTGCTAACGGTTTTGCAAAAAATAAAAACGAAAAAAAAAATAATCAAAATATCCCTTGAGTTCAGTTATTTGCTTCGTGCAAGATTATTATGCAACATGTGTGTTATTTGATAAATCGAAATAAAAACGACTATTAGTTGTTTCCTTTGGTAATTTAACTTGGATTTTACCGCCATTTCTTATTTTTTGTAAGAGAATAAGCAACGAACAAGAAGCAATCATGCGTTTTGCCTTTCGTCGCCAATTGTGAAATGACACGAGTTGAAAATATGTCAATCATGCAGACACAAGGAACAGAAGGGAGGATAAGGGTAGTCAGTAGTAGAGTGAACTGAACTATAAGTTACTTTGAATGAAAACAAAAATTCAAACGATTCAAAATGTTGGATTCTAATTGAAATAAATAAAAATAAAATTGAAAAAATAAATAAATAAAAGATACCGAAAAAAAAAAATGAAAAGAAAAAAACGAAAGTTATTAAATGGGGAATAATAGCAAAGAAACAAAAAGGAAAAAGGTACTAAGTTATAAATGGAAAAAAAAAAGCAACAAAAACTCGTTCTCTAAAACGCTTTTTTTTTGTTTTTTTTTTTGTGCACATGACACGCAATGAGCATAAAAGAATCGTTCGTCGGTCCTGCCAGTGAATGAAATGAATGGACACAACAAAGAGCTAAAATAAGGATTATTTTTCCCAAGGAGGGAATTTTTTATATTGTGAGGAAAAAATGTTTATTATAATATTTTTCAAATATTATAATAATAATAACAACAATAACTAATACAACTATTTGAAAAATAAAAATAATAACTGGGAAAATGGACGAACGAAAATAAAAATAAGACTTTAATCTTTAGGATCCTAAGAGGCCGATATATCGGCCCTGACAACATAGGGAAAAATACACACTAATATTTTGGCTTTAATATGTTCCTCTAATATAACGACTTTGAGTGACTACTTTGATCATTTTGATAAATCGGGGTTTAAAGGATTAAGGAGATACACACAAGAAGAAAGAAAATACTATAGTTAGTCCACCACCACCACCACCACCAGTCCTCTTGCGTTGGAATGTAGCCAGAAATACTGGAGTTCTAGTGGATATATTTACTTGGTCGAGCCAAGAGCGAGCACCAACCCAAGTTTGGCTCTATTTTATGTGCTTGCTCCATCATCATTATCCCTGGCTTTTTTGTAACCAGCGTAGAGCCTTTCATCTAGATGATTTACTCTCATTGTGTTGACGGATCCTAGTTAACCTAATTTTACTATTCAGTGTTATCTGAGTTACTCTCCCGAGTTAGCGAGTCTCACCACTACTACGGTATTTGCAACTGCTACGACTAGTGCTAAAATTTCATTGGATTTGCTACCATTTGGATTAATTTCTTTTTCTTTTCTCTTTCTTTATTATAAAAGGCATTTTAAATTTCATATCTTAGAATTGGAACCACTTTCACCTGAAATAAAATGACCTATCAAACAATAAAGTTCGGCAGAAATTATATGCATAGAGAGTGAAAGGGTCGAGAAGTGGACACGATGACATTGTATGACGAAGAGATGTAAATTGGAAGCTGGCTTGTTTTATTTTACGGCATAGCAACCCTTTTCGGGACATCAGCAAAAAGAAAGATGACAGAATCACCATTAAAAAAATCTAAGACCTAAAGAAAGAGACAGAAAGCCTAAAACCGATGGAAGCTCTTCCTTCACAAACGCTCTACACTGTAAATTGATTTACCGCACAAAACCGAAATCAATGAGTGAGTGTGATTAAAATGGGATATCGATTAAATAAGGTTTTTTTTTTATTCTGTAACAGATTTTTGTTCCATATACATGTGTTTATATTTTTCAAGACACTATTCAAATTTTCTATGAGTATTTAGACAGTGGCATAGTAAGGGAGACAGAGAGGGCGGTCTCCCCCGTTCGGCACATGTCAGGGGTCAGGATTTTTAAAGAGTAAAAATAGATAACAAAAATATAATAGTAGTAAAAAGCTAACAAAAATATTTTATAACCAAAATTAGTTTAAAAGGTTGTAGTGTTTTGTTTTTTACGGCGCTTTTGCAGAACAAGCAAATGGAGAAATTGACCGGAATATATTTTTTTGATCAGGTACTGGTTATAAGACAGCACCGGTTATAAGACAACAATTATATTGGCTAGGGTTAGGTTTAGGGTTTAGAGGTTAACATTTCATTAACCAATCAAATTGCTGTCCCATTGCCACTCTTTGTATGCAACCTCCCACCGCATAGTCACGTGGTATTTCCTAGTAGGAACTTCAGTGTTAGTAAAATGTTTCGTTGATATAGACAGTCTCTCATCTCTTATTGCTTCCACTAACCTATTATAATAAGCTTCAACATAACACTGAAGGAGAAGAAAAAGAAAACGAACTGAAAAGGAAGGAAAGACACCTGCAGCAGGATGAAGAAGAAAGAAAAGGAATAAAAACAACAATATTGAAATAAAAGAAACAAGAAAAAAGGGAAGAAAAAACAAAAACAAAAACAAGACATAAAAAGGATTAAGAAACAACGAATTAAATAATCCCTGTTTAGATTTACAGCAAGAGTAGCGCGATTAAAAGCCCTGCTGTGCCCTCTCTTCACCAACGCAGGATCAAAGCCCAAGGCAATCTTTTTTTTTATATAATTTTTTGAAATTTTATTTTAAAGTTTCGGTTTTATTTAACCCTTTCCAACCTAAGGGGCTGATATATCGGCCTTAATAGCCAAAGGCAAAAAAGACATACCGACATTTCGACCCTGATATGGTTCTTTAATAGAACGTCTTTGGGTGACTACTTGGTAATATTGCTAAGTCAGGGTCCATAGGTGGAGGTTGAAAAGTCGCAAGGGCCGATAGATCGGTTCTTTAGGGTTTAACGGGTTAAAAGCTCTACATCAGTGTTTTTCAAAATGGGCGGGAGCAACTTGAACTTTCAGGGGCGCGCTGGCGAGTAAGTAGTCGGAAGAGGGAGTGTTAATATTGTGAAGGGGCCCCTTAGAGCAGTTACAGTAATTTTGAAATTGTTGGTGTTGGTAGAAAGGCTGGAAAAATGGGATGATATAATTTAAGCGTTCCCCAGTCGCTACAAATAGACGTTCGCGCCTTTATACTTCTACCATATATTCTCCTAGGTGTACCATCGTTATGGCGTTTGTTGGAAGAGGGGGGCGCTGGCGTTTTCGTTCAGCGGTGAAAGAGGGCGCCGACAAAAAAAAAAGTTTAGAAATAAAATCACTGATTTGGTCTACATTAAAACAATTGGTTTAGTTGTTAATTCTAATTTAAAAAATCGCACACAAAAACAGATTTTTGAAAACGACCGAGAAATTTTTGACTCGGTCAAAGACCAATCTAAGATCAAATTGCTGTTTACAGTGTTGTTTTGACCTTAGGTGAATTTTACAAACAAAAAGTTGATTTGGTTTAATTAATTCTTTAAATAAAGATTTTGTGTAATTAACAACGTGGTGGTCAAATCTTGAAAGGAGTCAATGATATGCAGGTCATTCGTCAAAGAGAAGTGTATAGCATCACGGAAATACCTGGGTTAGTATCTGGGGGCGCAGTTAAACCCCTGGGTTGACGCACCCTTAGTCTTTTGTTAGACAGACATACATGCTGCTGCTTGGAACCGCTTGTGAGGTTTGAATTCCCATGAGACTTGCCAATGAACCGTGTGTGTTCTGACTGATCTGGCTAAACCTGCGGAGGTCAGTATGCTGTCACACACACGCGCACACACACCGAGTTAGGGTTAGGGCTAACATCGAATGGTAGGCGACACTTTTTATGGTTTGTGAAATCATGCTGTTCCTGTGTCACAGGTAAGATTGTACTGGCACAAGACAAGAGGTTCAACTTCAATACATACCTAAATGGGGAAGGGAACGGAGAGATCCCCAGGGTGCAATGAATCAGGACTGACTTCGTAAGCAGCAAGTGTAAATATAAGTCATTCCATTCTAGCGAACACTATTTGGAAAGGTATGAATTACTTTACTCATTACTTCTTTTAGGAACACAAAAAAGTTATAATAAATAAGTTATGATAAATCTGATTAGGCTTCTACATACAGGTACTTTTCTAAACTGGTTACTTACTACTCTTCCAAACTAGAAATTACTCACCGAATTACATTTCCTCCAGCTATTGGTTAAATAGTGCATATTGTGTTAATTAAAAAAACTACATATAGATAAAAAGAACTTTTATATATAAAAAAAGCTGGGTCTCGGCATTAAAGGACTTAAAAAGGGTGATATGCCGTGAAAACCAAACAACAAATAAACTCTCCCAAACCGGGTAATAACTCTTCTAAACACTGGTTTAAAAACCAGTTTACGTAGAGTTAATATTGTCGGTTAGGTTGGAGGTTTTAAGTACGAAAGACGGAGAGAGAGAGAGAGAGAGAGAGAGATGGGGAGAGAGAGAGAGAGAGAGAGATGGGGAGAGAGAGAGAGAGATGGACAGAAAGAGAGAAAGAAAAGTACTTTTATATCCCTTTAATGCCTAAAGAAATGACTATGCAATCCATCCACCCAACCACCCATCCTTCATCTCGAATTATTTAATTTTCTTGAATAATCTTGGCACGCCTTTATTTCGCTTCTGGTCAGAGTGGCCATTATTGCATAACAACATCAACAACAGCCTCAACTCCAACAATTGTCAAGTTTAAAAAGAAAGAAAAACAACGAAAAAACAATTGAATTATTCAATTATTTTTTTTGTTTTTAGATTAATAAAGGAGAGTCTAAAAAGCTTAATGTTATATTAGCAAGAAAAAACAAAGATAATGTGTCGTCGTCAGAAATAACAACTTTATTTAGAAATAAATGCGGAAGAAGACTGAACGACCGTCAGAGAAAACCCCATTATTGCACTTCATCTTAATAAGGAAAAAATTATCTGAATTTTTAAAAAAACCAAAAGCTTTTCGATTAGTTTATCTTTTGGCCTCCGTCAGGTTTTCTGTTCATGGGCAGATTCTAAACTGCAGCTGCACTCTGGTATTTTATGTGCTATCAAAATAATATTTTTGATTTTTTAAACAAAGATTTTTGAAGCTGAAGTAGGCCAAAAGGATAATCTGTTGGAAACGCAGTGAATTTAACAATTACAAAGACGATGACAAAAGTGAAGCAGGCGATCAAGCCTCATCTCGAGGATATTAATTATAGTTTTTATTTTTGAGATGAGAGGCTTCGAAATTTAGGAATCAACTTTATTAACTGAAGACGGCCCGAGGGAGACTAGGCCGAAACGTAGTGTATAAACATTAAAAAACTTACTGAGATGAGGACAAAAGTCCGAATAATATAGTTAATTCCTAAAAATACAAAATATTAAATTGAACAAATACAAAAATGAGGACGATAGTCTGCAGAATAAACATGCAAATTATCAAGCCTTAAGGATACTCTCATTTTTTAGAGAGACTGGACTATGCCTAAGAATGTAAAACCTAACTCTTTCAAAATACAAAAAAAAATAATAACAATAACAATTTTATTCTTCTCAAAAAATAATTCAAGACACACAACCACCTTAAAAAAGCAAAAACTGTAGAGTAAATTAAAACAGTTTTCAGCATTGAATGACCTAATGAGAGTCAGTATGCTGATTAAATCAATCAATCAATCATTCAAGGATTCCGAAAAAAAGGAACTTTTTAAAATTATTCTTTAGTTTTCCTAGGGCAAGGTTGCCAGGCGTACAGCAAAGTAGAGGGGACATCAACTTTTTCAGCCTAATGTTCCCCCATGTCTAAAATGTTCGGTTTTTGTAATAGTTTACGTAGAAGAGATGGCAGATCACCGTAGGTTTTAAGAGGAGAGCCAGTTAACGATTTGCTCGGAGATAATTTCCCTCCAAAAATGACTTAAATAAAAAAAAAAAAAACTTTTAACTTAAATTAATTAGAGCATGGATTTCGATAAGAAATAATAACAAAATCAGTGCAACAACAATCATTCAACAACTTAACAGGTAATAGGCTGTATTGTAATGGAGTATTGTTGTTGTGGTGTGTGTTGGTGGCGTGTTACTAATTAAGGTTTGAATATAGGATGATTAATTTAAAAGAAGAAAACAGTATGTTCTCCCTTTTAGCTAATTTTGTCTTCTGTCCTCCTCCCTTTTTCTATCTGTACTGGCAACCATCGTTTTGGGGGAATTGAATCGTGAACAAACGAAACAAAGAAACTAAATTGAACTGAACTAAAGAAAACTAATACCAGAGCCGTGCCGTGCTTAGGACCATTGCAATTGCAGAAGGGGCGCAAGCTCCCTATTGACCGTAAGACTTTTTGGCTTCACAGCACAGATCTTTTGTAATGCAAAATTTACCAAAATAATTAATTGTTAGGATTAATTAGAAAATCATTATCACACTTGAAATATGCACATATCAATCTATTACTCTGCCTATCTCTCTCTTTATATATATATTTGTATATGTATGTATATATACTCAAAGGCTATAGTATATTGTTGAGGGGAGGGCAACTTGCCTTTTTAGGGTAAAAGGATGGCAAGGCGCAATCTGCGTCGGGGCCGCTAAGTGGCTAATACAACGAAGCCAGTTTAGTTTATTTGTTTAAAGAAAAGGTGTTACTACTTTTTTTTAAATTGTAAAGTAAATGAAATGGTATATGAGAAAATATTAATCAAAAGTGTTTAATTTTTACATTTTAATCTTTAAAAAATACTTAATGAATGACTGTTCACAAATGATTTGTGATGATTAATCTCTATATCCTCAACTGTTTATTCTCGTAGGATGAAACAAAATGACCTGACATGTTTCTTTAATTCTCAAAAGCAAATTAGAATAAAAAATGACAAAATGCGTTTTTTTTTTTCAAAATGTACATATAAAACTATTTGGCATCCTATGTACATTTTGAAAATATAAGCATTTTTGTCACTGTTTATTCTAATTCACTTTAAAACATACAATTGTGTCAGATCATTTTGCTTCACCTTGTATACAGACATTAGGTCATCGAACGAAGAGATTAATGATTAGATGGAATTTAAAACTTTTTTTATAACCTTAAAAGAACTTCAAGAATAAGAGAGAAAAAAAAGATTTGTTGGTCTTTTTTTAATCATTCTTTACAGAAATCTTTCATTTTTAAATTAATAGAATCGTAACTTTCTACCTTACCCCTTTGGGTCCTAATTTATCAAAATTACCAAGTAGTCACTCAGAGCCCGATATATTAGGGGAGTATATTAGGATCAAAATATTGGTGCGTCTTCTTGTGCCTTATGTCTCCGGGGGTGATATCGGCCTAGTATTAGGGTCAAAAGGATTAAGCAAAAATCTAAAAACTAGAAGGTTTTCGATTCATGAAAAAATAAAATGTCATTTGGGGTGGATGGACTGCTGGTGGATTTAGCTTATGGAATCCATCCTATTTTGATAAAAGATTTGACTAAAAAAAACCCTGATGAAATCAGATTACATATTGAGTGAAATGTTATTGCATCAATTTGTAAACACGATTTCAAAAATTTACGTTAAATAAAATTTATTCCGAGTGACGATTGGCCTTAATTTTAGGTTTAAACGGAATTTTTTAAACTTCGAGTTTCAAATAATAAAAGATTAATTTTGTTTCTTTTTAGAATTTGATTTTTTTTAAGTTTAATTTTTGAAAAACAAAGAAACAATAAATGTTTAAATTTAATTTTCCAATAAGTTTTGTTTTGACCTACGAAATCTTGAAGATGTTTTTATTTAAGAAAATTGGCTACTCTCTCTTCATAAAACTTTTAAGGTAAAATTTTCTCCCCAAATTTTTTAGTTTAATAAATTGAACGGAAGTTTAATTTTCGTTCCGTTTTCAATTTTTTTTTGTTCAAATGTGCAAGAAGAAGTGCCTGGTGAATCTAACAAAATTGAAAAGATAGATCTAGAACAAACCTAAATCTTACCGCTTGCTACTTAACACTAAAAATCAAAAAGAAATAAAACTTACTTTGGTTGATTCAATTTTTTTGTTCTTAAAATGAAAACAGACCGAAATTAAAATTTCCGTTTCATTTTTAAACAACCCTTAAATGAGGACAATTTGACAAAATCGGCCTGTTTTTACTTAAAGTTATGAATTATAAACAAACAAAATCGTTTGTTCAACGAAAATATCACCTTCTTTAATCTGAGAAGTTAATGTTAAAAAGGACAAATTGATAAGGAACAAAACAACATAGAAGTTGAAAATCACGGGTAGACAGACAGCGTACAAGTTATTAAAGAAATAAATGATACACAAAATTAAAATATTTTTGGGGGGTTGGTGTGTGGACGATTTGTTTGGGGTGTTTCTAGGGCAAAATAATCAAGGAAAAAACCTGAAACAATACCAGGCCAGTGAATAAATTAAGTAAGAAAAAGGTGTTACTTTTATAACTTAAGCTGTGGTAATTTAATTTACATTTTATTTCTCATATTTCGAAGCAAAACATTTTTTAGTAACCTCCAAGTGGTTGATATGCCGTAAAACACCAAATCAATCAATCAATCAATGAAAATCAATCCTTTTCAAAGAAAGAAAACACCCAAGAAGCGAGGAGGAGGCAAAGATTGATTGGTTGATTGATTACACGCGTACGCGCGTCTTTTCCTCTCAGTGATTATTTTCTTAGGCAAGAAAGGTGTCCGAAATATTAACCTTTTTTTCGATTTTAAAGGGCCAGTATCGGCCTTAGTGACCTTTGTGAACTAAGGCAAGAAAAGACTCACCAACATTTCGACCGTAATATTTGATAGAACGGCTCTGAGTGACTAGTTGCTAATTCAGGTTCCAAAGGTGAAGGCCGAAATGTCGGTGATGATGTGTGTTATGTGTCTTCTTTTGCCTTAGATTACCAGGGCCGATATATCGGCTTTTCGGGTTTAAAGTGTTAAATAAACATCGGAAATAGATAAAGAAAGAGTAATCTTTACACCTTTTACTTACTTTATTTGCATTGCTTTATGTGATTTTCTTTTTTTTTAAACTAAAAAATGTATTTTTTTCTGTTTAATCCTTTTTGACCTTAGCTAAAAAAACAACTAACGAAAAAGGCAATAGGTAATTCAATTATATCATTGGCAAAATTACCAATCGGCCAATCTTGAAGGGCCGAAATTTTGGCAGTGTCGTCTTTTTTTTCTAGGTAACTAGGGCCAATCTATCGGCCTTTCAAGATCCAAAGGATTAAAAAAAAATGGCCTAATAAAGGAGATAAGGTGGTGGTGCGTCGTGGTCACACACACACAAATACTATTTTGCATAAACGATAAAAACTTGATTGTTTACCTGTAGCTTGTATCGACATTTGGCCAGACAAGAAACTGATAATCCCCGTAGCCGTTTGCCTGAAAATCATCGTCATCATCCATTGCCGTGCGTTGTAAATGATGTAAATAAAGCTTTTTTTTTCTTGTAGAATGACTTTGTTAGAAAATAGATAAAAATGACTAAAAATCCGTTCGTGTGAGTATCATGGTCCAATGAGAAAGATCAGAGAAATACAAAAAAAATCCTTAAGTATTCCTGTTTAAAGGCTGAGAAATGAAAGAAGAAAAAGAAGGTAACGACGTCAGTAGAAGGTAAGAAGGTGGTGTCGCCCGCCTCCTGGGGGTTCACCTGGTCAGTTCACAGTAGTAAATCAGGTAACAATGCCTTCTCCACTACTACTAATAGCTGTGGTGGTGATATTCAGGTAAGAAGAAGAAGAGTCCTCTAAATGAAGAAGAAGGGAAAAATCCAGGTGTGAACTTTGAATAAATTTTAAAAGTTATTATTGTTGTTGTTACTAATTTGAAATAGAAATGTGAAAAGTTTTTATCTCGCGAGATTAGGATTCTCCGAGAGTTGATTTCTTCTCTATTTAAGATCATATAAACTTAGAAAACTTTATTTGTAGTAGCTGTTGTTGTCAGGTAAAAAAAATGTCGTTCATGAATAAGGAGGTTTTATGCCCACAAGAAATAATAACAAATAATAATTCAATTATTATCAGAAATAATAAATAAACCGAAAAACAATCTAGGGGAACAATCGTAGATAACGTAAACGATTTTGAAGGATTTTGATTGTTAACGAAATTGGTTTCTTCTTCCTTAGAAAAAAAAATCGTTTTTTTTTCTCTCTTCTTGATCGTTCTAAAAAGACTGGCGAAAAGTTGTTATTGCATAATGTTTGAATCTAAAAGCAACATATATCTTCAGTGAGTTAGTTGTTGGTTGGTCTAAGAAAAACAAATACAATTATGTGGGACATGATCAGCTTTCTTTTTGTTTTTTACCTAGTTACACAGAGAAACTTACTAGCTTGATAACGAAAAAAAACTTTGTAGTTTGTTCTTTCCTACATTAAGAACATCGACACACACAGGTGGTTTGGTTGTTGGTTGGTAGATATAGAACTAGACGGACGGACAGACAGGGACAAGTCGATTAGATTCCCTCCTCTTCCTTTTTCACCTACACTCACAATAATACACACTCCCCCCTTTCCATATAAGGAAACTGTGCCACATAAGCAAGCACTTGTCAATACAACCTGTACTCTACTCTACCTGTGTGTATGTCTCTCTCTCTCTCTCTCTATTTTTCTTACTCGGTCGCTTTGTCACAATACATTTACCAGAGAGCTTTAAGTATCATTAAGTAGGAGGACTTGACAATTTGCAAGGAGAACAAGTCGTTTAAAAAGAGAACATGACGACTGAGATATTTGTGCGTTTCTGTCTATCTAGAGGGAGAGAGAAGGGGAGGGGCGAAGGAGAACGACCAGAGAGAGTGGACAGAGGAAAAAGAAACCGAGACAATATGAAGAAGTAATAATAAAAGATTATCGTAAAGACGGAGAGAAAGAGTGTCAGTGAGTGTTGTTGTTGTGGTTCAGGTTGGGTTGAGCGAATTATTTCTGGTAATTTACAAATTATCTTTGCATTTCTCTACAAACGAACATTACTATCCGATTCTTGCCAATCTTAAAATCCTTGCTTAATTTTCGTGATTACAAACATCCTTTTGCGCACAGAGGGCCGTCCGTGCTTAGGGCCTCTTTCACCCCGCAGTTTCGGGGGACCGGAAGAAGCTCCTTAGAGTCTGCAAAGGCTCCTTGGCTTTGCAAATCTTTTGTGATGCAAAAAAAATTACCAAAATAATAAATTATTAGGATTAACCCTAAAATCGTTATCACACTTATATGTTGAAATCTATCAATCCACCTCCATCTCTCTATCTCTATATATTTGTTTATGTATGTATATAGTCTTTGGTCGAAGAAGCTCCAGCTCCATACCTTCAGTATGTTAGGGAGAAGCAAATTGCCATATTTAGAGTAAAGGGGCCGCAAGGCGCATTCTGCGTCGGAGGTGTAATGTCGCCAAGCAGGGTGGCACTCACTTGGGAGTCGGGTAGGTACTGCCACTGTTCTCTGCACTGCTTGCTTTGCAAGAACTGGAGGATATATATCTTCTTCAATCATTAACTTAGAATAAGTTCAAACTAGTAAAATCAAGATAATTGAAAAAGAAAATCTAATAAAATGGTTGTTTTTTTAATTTCTTCTTTAGTAAAAAAAAAAAAATAAATAAATTAATAGAAAAAAAATGATAAAGTGATTTTTTGTTGGAAGTATCGAAGAGCTCTTAATAGCGCCCTCACAGACCCCACAATTGCGTGAGGGTCACAAGCTCTCTTGGGGCCGCAAAAGGCTCCTAGGCTTATTCACAGATCTTTTGTAATTAAAAAAAAGAACAAAAATAATTATAGGATTAACTAGAAAACCATTATCACGCTTTTATATTGACATATACATCCATGACCCATTTCACTGTCTCTCTATGTATGTATACGAATGTATATATCGTCTTTGATCGAAGCCTCCAGTATGTTGAAGGAGTGCAATTTGTCTTTAACAGGGTAAAGGAGCCGCAAACAAGGCTCATACACCGTCGGGGCCGCTGTATGGATAAAGACGGCAATGGTACTTAAACGTTTCAAATATCTTTTAGAAGCAGAAAAAAAATATTTCTTTTTTCTATATCTCTTTTTTTTGACATGTCATTTCTATCAAGATTGAATTATGATCCTGAGGAGAGACTGATTCTTCTTCAAAAGATCCGAAATGTTAAATATCTCCCTCGCTTAAAAAAAAAGAAGAAATATCTTATATTTAGTTTCCTATTTAATCTGTTGTCTTTACTCCTGAAAACTCTCTAGTATTTCTAATTTTTTTTTAAGCCTAAACAGATAAAAAAATAAAATGTGCAGATCTAAAAAGAACCATTATATATTTGGACCCTCACTTAGCAAAATTACAAACTAATTACTCCACTCAGAGCCATTCCATTAGAGGACGACCATATTAATCCTTTGAATCCCGACTTATCAAAATTACCAAGTAGTCAATCAGAGTCGTTAGAGGAACATATTGAGGCCAAAATATTGGTGTATCTTCTTTTGCCTTATGTTGTCAGGGCTGATATATCTCAAAGGGTTAAGGCCAAAATATCGGTATTTTCTTTTGTCTTGGGTTGCCAGGACCGATATAATATCTCTTAGAAGTCTAAAGTTTTAAAAGAATTTCTTGAAACATTGTGCATTTCATTACAGTCAGACTTCCAACCAGTGGCGTAGCAACAATTTTTGCCGCCCGGGGCAGTCGTAAGATTTGCGGCCCTCACTGACCACTGATAATCCATAATCGTTCAAAATTCCCATAAGTCCTAAACTCCAATCAAGGATTTAATTATAATCAACTTACAATATTATATATATATATATATATATTATTTGACTGCTGATAAAGTTAAAAGATCCGTTTAATTACACACATAAAACCTAAGCTCATTTTGGCTATAAAATTTCAGCTTATTTGTTGACTTTTAACTATTATTTTATCATTATTATTATTGCTATTATTATCAATTTTATCCCCTTAAAATTCCACCCTCTGGCATGTGTGCCGCCTGGGGCGTACTGCCCCTCTTCGCCTCCCCCTGATACAATACAGCTTGCAAACGGAAAAATAAAACTGGTGGATGAATGTTTGATTAAATGAACGTAATTTGTATTTTTTTTTTGTCACTGTCGGATTGTCTCCCTTTATGACAGGATATCATTTTATATTTCATTTATTTTATAAATTTACAAAATGGTTTGAAAACAAAAAAAAAGAATGAAATTATTTGATATCAATTTTTTGCGATTAGTTCTGTACCATTAAACAATTGGGAACATCTGTTTAAAATCTGAAATTCTAAATTCACCAAATCAATCCCTGAAGAATAAGGATTATTACCCAACTCCTTTATTCTACCAATGGCTTCTTTTTCAACCATTTTAATGAATAGTTCACCACAAAGAACAAAACAAAACAAATAAATAGAAAAGAAAATTACAAACAAATAAAGCATTTTAGTCAAATGATTCAGATTTTTTTACACTCCTCTTTACTGCTTTCTTCCCAATATTCTGGATAAATAATTCTTTTGCTTGCTTAGTGCTTCAGTGCTTCACATATTGTATTGTATTGTATTGTTTACTATGAAAACAACGTTCATGTCGAAGGAAGAAGTCATCCAAACGTACGATTCGAAAATGAGTAATCAACAAAACTTACCAAATGAATTCAAACAAACAAACAATCTTCTTTTTTTTCGTTGAAAGTTCATAGGCAGTTTTTTCACTTCAGACTAGTTATCTCTCAAATAGGGTAGATAAATCTATCGGGGACACTTACACCGTGTCAAATCCTTTTTGTTCATTTTGTTTTGATAACTTGGCACGTGAGAAATTTGACTTGATTAGATAAAGTAAATGAACTACGGTAAATTTCTAATATGAAAATATTGAACTTATTTAACAGAACTAATTATTTAGAAGGAGTCTTGATTGAATAAAGTTTGAATAAAGCAACGTCGAGCCAGGTCACTAGTTAGATGGGTGACCATTAAAGAATACCAGGTAGTGTACTTGGGCAAGTAACAAACCTGCATGCAGTGCCTCTGCTACTCCTTTCAAAGAAACCAATTGTTACACTATGCACATCACTGTGCGATAAGATATGATGATGAATACTAAAGTGATGATAAATAAAAGACTATTTAAAGACTAATAAAGTGACTAATTCTTATCACCCATCACTGTGCAGTAAGATATGAATGAATGATGATTACAAAATAAAATCACTTTTTTAAATGTTTTTTTTCATCTTTCCCTCAATCAATAAACAGACTTACTCTCCTGCTTATAATAATAAACTACAGTAAAGTCGCGTTGGAGACACCGGCTCTTGTCAAATCACTGAAGTTAAGCAACATCCAGCTTGGTCACTAGTTAGATGGGTGACCATTAAAGAATACCAGGTACTGTACCAGGGCAAGTAACAAACCTGCATGCAGTGCCTCTGCACTATGCACATTACTGTGCAATAAGATATGATGATAATAATAAAGTGATGATAAATAAAAGACTAATTAAAGACTAATAAAGTGACTAATTCTTATCACCCATCACTGTGCAGTAAGATATGAATGAATGATGATTACAAAATAA
>JAUZSX010145116.1:0-17211 GCA_034780655.1 Idiosepius hallami
TATATAAAGCCCGGGTAAGAGCACATAAAAATGGCCTTGTGCCAAACTTGGGGTGCTCACCAAGTAAATATCATAATGTATTAAGTCCCAAGTTTCTAAATTGTAATGTTAAAACAGAATAATAATAATAGTAATGATTGATAACGGCTAAGGTGGTTGTTTTTCATGCTATTAGTTATACTGGATGATGACAAAAGTATGGATTAATAATAATGACTTCAAGGTTTACATTGTACAAGACAACCAAACTGACTATCTAAATTTCAGAGATTTAGACCAAAAATCATACTATTCTACATACTTAGACAATAACTTTGCATTTACCTTAAGTTACCTTTGGCAGATGAGACTCGTTAACTTAAGAGTAAAGGACAATACTGATAACAAAAACCCAGGGAAATAATGGGTATATAAAAATGGCCTTCTGCCTATCTTGGGTTGGTAGTAAATCTTAAACAACCAAATAGAACACCATAACTACACTAGACCACATGAAGAATGTTCGAAATGATGTGAATTAATACTTTCTAAGCGTTTACCGATCTCTGGTTCCTGCAGGGAAGAGGTTAACAGCCGAGACCATAAATTGCATTTCTTGTTCTGACCAATCCTTGTTGACATGAGAAGCTTCACTGACCGATTGTTTTTGGAGGGCTTCTAATTGTTGCATTTTTTCTTTTTCCATTTTCAGTTTTAATTCTTTCACCTAAAGAAAATGAAAAGAAAAATTATTAAAAAAAATAAAAATAAAAAGAAAATAACCAAATATGGAAAATGCTATAATAGACAATTTATAAACATCACCTTACAATAAACTTTTAATGTTGAATAATAAAAGCTCTTTGTCTTCATTCTATTCAAATAAGTTAATTGATGGATTAATTAAAAAAAAAACACTTGGAACGACAACTTCATTCTTTTAAGTATATGCTTGTCACATTAGAGAAGGGTTTCCCAACAAGGCAACATTCCAGGGGGTGCGAGATACGTTTTTTAAGTTTTTTGTCTTGTATTAAGACATAGCACTGTCATTCTCATTTCATGTGTCAACTGTTTAGTGTATTTTATATTCATACATTGATAATTTCTCTTGTTTCTGTAATAAACACTTAATGGCATTTTACTTATATTATTATTTTTATTCTGATTAATTTTATATTTTTTCTGATTACAATTCTTAAATTATCAATTAAATTCTTTCATCGTGTCAAAGAAAAGGAAATTAAATGATGATTCTGTGCAGTTTGGTTTTACTTGCACTGGAACAACTGAGAATCTGTAAAAAACCCAGGGTGCATACTTTGCAATATTGTATTTTCAAATGCAAATTTGAGGGGTGTAAGGGGTTGGAAAATATATTAAAATATTTTAAGGGTACAAGACATTAAAAAGGTTAGAAACCACTGCATTAGAGCCTCTTAACAGTATCAATTATTTAGCAACTGAGAGATTTTTTAATGCATCACCTCTGATAACTGGATATAGCTTTTGGAATGTCCTGCTTTCAGTTTAGTTTGGTTTGCTAGGGTTTGACCACCTATTAATTGTTTATAGTCATCTAAGGTCTAATAGGTTTTATGGAGAATTTTGTTTATCTTATTTATTATTATTGTTGTTTTGTGTTATTTGGTTGAGTGATTTTTAGTTTGTTAAGTGTGTTGGTTGTCAGAGGGTTTTTGTGGTTTTTGGTATGATTTCTGTAGAGATGACTTCAGTAAGGTGGTAATCAAGCGGTTTGTGATTTTGGTAGTTTTCATTATAATTTTCTTTTAGAATATTAATCTAACCACTAAAACACATTTGATATTTTCTTACATTTCTATTCTTAAACTTTTAGATTGCAATTTATCTCTAGTTATAGACTTTTAGTTAATCCTTAAAAATGACACTGGCTCTATTTTTCTGTCCTAGATATGCAAGTGCAAGTCAACCAGAAATTGAATGAAACACAGGTAAGATAGAAAGAGAAGAGGTGAAACACTAATTGATTGTTACTTTAAAGTTATAAACAGAATTAAAACTTACTTGCTGTAAAAAAGCGGTTTTAGCTCTTTCATTATCACCAGATGTGAGCTCTTCATTTAAACTTTGCAAACTGTAACAAAATAAAATGTTAAGGATATTTCAAAAATTAAAAAAGATTAAAGATTAAATGAGATAAGACTAATTCAATGAAGGATTTTAATTCAAAACATTTCCAGTAAAAACAAAAGTTTTTTTTATCAACACAATGTTTTGCTTTGTTTTACTTTATTCGTCCTATGCTACTATGATATCTACTTGAAATATATTGTGGTTTTTCAATTAGAATTGTTCATTACAATTTTTTAAATAAAATATCTCCTCTAATGGGATTTAAATGATACCAACCATCAAATATTGAGTAACAAAACTCCTAGACAAGAAATTTATGGTTTAGAATTTAAAAGCTTATTTATTACAGGGTGTCCAAAAAGTTACTGTGCACTATTGCAGACATGATTAACTGAATCAAAATAGAAGATCTGTAACAGGGAAAGGAAAGGGAAAGAAAAAAACGGGGAAAAGAAAAAAAGAGGAAAGAGAGGAAAAGAACAAATTGACATAAAACAACTAAATATAATCCATTAAAAAAAGTTAATTGCAATTGTAATTCATTTTCAAATATTTGTTTACCAAAGCTTGAGCAGTTAAGAAAAAAGTATCATTTTAGTTTCAACCAAAAACTAGATCCACTCCAATACACCCTGTCCAAAACCCACATATAGACATCATCTCAGATAATAAGCAAATGCTCAAATAATTCAGGGATATTCTTTTAATAATAACTGATTATGTTGAGATAAACATTTTAAATATTTCCATAAATCTGACTAAGAAGATTGAGATTTTAGCCATGGTTGTGTCCTTTTGGTTTTTTGATAGGATTAAAAGCAGTTTTTTTTATTTGATCTTACCTTGTTACAGACAACAACTCAGCAAGTTTCTCAACTTCTTGCATGTGATTTAGACGCTCTGTATCATTGGAAGCAAAATAATCGGAATCCTGAAAATTAAATATGAATCCAACATTGAAAACATTTTGTTAATTTTTATCATGGGTTTGTCTAATGGATTTACAAGATAGTTCTTCTTTGTTAAGTGCACAATATGTTAAAAAGAAAAACAAAAAGCATACAGTCAAAATTCTACGATTAATGTAAATTTAACATTTGCCAAAAAGGTTGAATATTTTTCCGATCATTGATTTCACTATTATTGTTCTATGAGAATACCAGATTAAATCAATCATTTATAAAATACAGATGTGTGTTACAAAAGAGGAAAAGTCAAGAATAAAACTTAAGTGAATGAAAGTTTAATTGAAAGAATAAATTTCAAATTCAATTTTGGATAAACAAAAATATATCTTTTGTGCTTCAAGTTTTCAGACTATTGTCCTCATCCAACAAATGAAGTAAGGATTAGGGTCTTCAATCCTACTTAGAGGCAACAATAACTAAGAATAAATTTCATTGACATAACATTTCTACCAAGTCATTTTAAATAGAATGAAGGCTCCGGATTACAAATGGCATGAAGGTTCTGGAGAATGATCACCTGAAGATAGATGGAGGATTTATTGACCCAAACATTGTGAAGATAGCAATAGTAAAGATGAAGACAATAGTATGAAAAACTCAACACACAAATCAAGGCTCATCCCAATAAATTAAAAAAAAACAAAACATTTTTATTAAAAAATTTCTGTACAATTCTATTAATGAAATTCAAAGAGTGGTTTAGTTTGGTAGTGTTTAACGACCTATCAACCTTTTTTGGTTATTTAAGGTAACATGGATTTCATGGGGATTTTTTTAGAAATATTTTTCTGTGGTATTTTTGAAATTCAGAGAAAAAAAAAAAAAAGTATTTGATTAGATTTACTCACTTTGACTGTCATTCTTAATATTTTTTTCTCTTTCTTTAAAGCTTTCCTAATAGCATCTTTCTCTTTCTTTGCTGCTGCAGCCTAAGGAATACAAAATCAATTCAAAAAGGTCATCTTAGTTATCCTAATTAATGAACCAATAACATTTTAAGACAAATAAACTTCAACAAATAAACTTTTACTTTAGAAAGCGAGTGTTTATATACTTTCTTTTGAGCGTAAGTGCATCCAGAAACAAACAGAGAAATCACAAACTTACCGCAATTCGAGCTGCTTCTTCCTCCGCTTCTTTCTTCTTTCGTTCTTCTTCAAGAGCTTCTTGTCTAATCTGTTAAGACCAAAATAAAAAAAATCATCAATAACTGGACATCCAGAAAAAAAAAAAAAAAATCTTTAATCGGAATTCAAAAATAAAAGAAAATACAAGCAATGGCACCCAGAATTAACTGCTGAGGTTGTTGCTGTTGTTATTGAGCAGAAAGACCACTCCCCACCCGTTTGGGCTTAGATGAGTTTGCTTGTTTTCGCAATCTCAGATTATCTCGAGAATCTCAGTCCTCACTCTAGGGGGGGCAACTTTAATTGGCGACTTTAACAGCCGCTAATCAGTCGTTGTGAGGAGGGGGTTAGGGAAGGTCTTTCAGTTTAATTGCTGAATGCATTCGACTGGTCATTCCACTAACTGCCAACCAGTCTGGTACGGTAGTTTATATTCCTATGGGGGCATCCATCTGGTTAGTACTGAACAGGCTCTATGTAGCTTAACGGTGATCTGACAGGAACCAGGTCTCCAATGTGATTTGATTGTACAACTGTTATTCCTATGGGGTATCCCATCTTAGTAGTGAACAGGCTCTACATTGCTTAGCTGGGAAAACGGTGACAGGCCAGAAAAACAAGAGCAGATACTGGCATTTGTTGTCATTTGGTTTTGTTAACAAAAAGATGCAGTGATTTTGTGAATTTATTTACCTTGGAGAAAAACCACATAAATGATACTGTAGCATGTCAATTGAGTAAAAATAAAAATATAAAAAGGTCTTATAAAACTTACTCGCTCTTCTTCCTCGGCTTTAGCACGCGCAGCCTCTTGTCGAACTCTTTTCTGAGCAAGTTTCTTTTCTTTTTCTTCCTCTTTAAATTTTTGTACACGAGGATCACAGGCATAAGCATTATCTAAAACAAAACCCATAATAAAGAATCAGAGTTAAAAATAACAAAAAGTTTATATTTCACCTAAAAATCATTTTAACGTATAAAGCCTAAAGTAAAAAGAAATTGAAGCTAACTTACACAAATTTATAGGAAAAAATTGGGGTTTTGACATTAAATATTGTCAATTTTAGCATTAAATGCCAACATGTGAAAGAAAGACTAATTTAAAGATATATTTAATAATTAACTTGTGTCTACTTGGGTAGTTTGTTTTCAGTTGATGGCACTACAGACTGTTGTAAAGAAATGGAAGAAAATAGTTACACCAACTGGAAAAATTGTGATGAGATAAGAAGCGGGGGACGCCAGCAGTTTTTTGGCGTGATCATTAGAGTTTGAATAAAGTTGTTTTAAGTGGACAAAGAATTAAAGAAACTCAGACATTGGATTATAAAAGATATTGTGTTTTCATAAGATAAAGAGTTTATCAATCTGTTACATTGAAAAGTTCATTGTAGAGTTTATTGATTTATTACATTTAATTATCAAACTTAATTAAATAACTGTTAAGACAAAAACTTTTGGAAAATAACTTTTGTCTAAAAAAAATAATGGCTTGAATTGGAAAAGAAAAACTTTTAAAATGTTTCGTACCAACTAATTGTCGAATTCTCATCATTTCTTCTTTTTTTCTTTTCTGTCGAGCAACTTTATTCTGTTTTTCAATCCATCGTCGCTCTTCACGGCTGAAAACAAATGCACTCAAATTGATTCATCTTTTCATTCTAAATGATGCAAAATTTGATTAAAAGCCTTTAGAGTTTTTAGATTATTTATTTGTAATAATCTAATATGCAAAAATAGAATTGAAAGGTTAGGGAAAAAATTGGTCTAAATGAAAAGCCAAGTTTGTTTTTTTGTAAATTTAATGTAGTTTATTATTTCATCAATTATCACTGAAAGTTTCATTAAGATTATTTTGGATTTATAAAGCAATTGATCATAATTCAACAACAATACAACTTTTAATTTCATTAATAATTACAAAATGTTATTTTTGTTAATTTACGCTAATTGATGCACTTAGTTTTTTATTGAAAATAAATATTATAATACATACATTTTTAAATCATAAGTAAATGAATGTAAATTCTACCAATTTGTATAACAAATTCAACCCAATACAATATCATTTAAGATGAAACAAATAAGTGAAAAGATTGGCAAGTAAACTCCTGCTTGTTTAAGATGCATTAAATGAGGTCTTACTTTTCGCCTTTTTCTTTTTCTTCTTCATCTAAATAAGAATATTCTCGCCACGTCTCAAAATCATACCTGAAAAAAAAAATAAAATAAAATAAAGCATCTATTTTTTTTATCACAAAAAGAATAAATAAAAATGACAAGGAAGGAAATATCATTATTATTTAAAGATTTTTTGGAAATCTTAACAGAGAATGCAGTAACTAGTAGCAATAAAAGAAAAAAGAACTCTGAAGAAAGGTCTTACCAAAATGAATAGAAACGATCTACTTCTTTATAAGATGCTGACATATCACCAAGTTTTGGAACAGGTTTCTTGACTGACCACCTTGAGGGGGGAAAAAATATTGGTTATAAATAGCCAGAAGAACTAAGAAGCAATTCCACCACCCCTTTGGAAGAAATTTTAAAATAAGAAAGCAATAAAATGTTTTGCTTTTTTAAGTCAAATTTTTCAAGAAGAGAATTAAAAGGCCAAAAAAATAACAAGTGAAGCATGCATAGTCCCCCATGAGTGCACAGTGAATGGGAAAAAAAAAAAAAAGATATACATAATGATATATTGAACAGAAACATTAAATTACCCCCAAAAAGAGATATTTTTAGCCCGAAAAAAAGCCCCAGGGGACATGAACCAGAATTTTGTCACATTCAGAAATATTGAATTTACATTTGGGACAATTCGTTGCACACTTTGGCCAAGTTTCAGAAATATCTAATGGATGGATCAAAATTTATATTAGAAGTGGGAAGAGAAAGAATATAATAATATGAAAACTTGGTAGAAATAATTATTCTTAAAACAAGTTGTGTTTTTGCAGAAACTCTTAATTTCTTTTGAGTTTTCTTCCATACCTTGAATTGCGTTCAAACACCGGTCCAAAGACTGTCAAAAAGTTCTGTTTAGAATTTGCACAGTTGGGTGGAATCTCATTATCAAACTCGGCATCTACACTGTCATAAGATCTACGTTTTACTGGATTGCCTAAAATTTCATAAGCTAAAAAAGAAAAAAAAAAAATGAATTAAAACAAGAGAAACAATGAAAAATTTAATTAAACTTTGATTTGATTACATGTCATTGAATTCATACAAATACAAGATTCAAAACATCTACCATAAAAAGAAAATACAATCACAAATTCTGTGGTTGTAGATTGGAAACTTTTCAAAGATGACAGACTTTCTTTCAAACGCCAAAAATAGAAAAAAATAAAAATAGGTAGGTCCACTTGGGGCAGTGGATAAGCAGTTTGTAATTATAATAAGCATTTGTGAAAATAATTGAGACAATCAAGTTTCATTTTCACTTACCTTTTGATATACAGGTAAAATAATCATCATCTTTAACTTTAACTACATTTCCCATTTTTCTCCGTTTGTCAGGATGATGTTTCAAGACTTTAGCCTTATCTGTGAAGAAAAAAAAAAAAATTCTAAAAATATATTATTACCTTTTTTGAACAAATCAAAAGAAATATCTTACAAATATTATTTCAATTACATTTACTTTCATCTTACAATATCCTGGCAATGGCTTCGATTATCCAAAACACAAATGTAGAAGTTAATATGCAGTAAAAACGTGTCCATTCTATCGAATTTTATTCTATTTGTCATAAATATTTTGCAAACATAATCATGAAGTGAGCAATTTAAGGATAGAACTGAATAATATTTCTCACTGAAAAAGAGACCAAAAATGTTAGTTTGTGGATTTGATTGATTGATTTAACCATCATAACTCTCATCAGGTCATTCAATGCTGAAAGCTGTTTTAATTTGCTCTACCTAGTTTACTTGTTTTACTATTTGCTTGTTAATTTGGTTTTAAACTATAGTTAATGCCAACAAACTTATGCTATTTGCATAATAGATGTACAAATTTATAAATGTATAATTTTTTTTAAGTAGTTTTCAGCCATTCTCTCATCAACAGATCTTAATTTTGAGAATGCTTTAATTTCATGATCGATAAAAATTTCTTTAATATTCAATTACTTTATAGAGTACAACAATTTACTTGAATTCACTGGATAGAAATGCCCATGATAATTATGAAAATTACAATTTTGTGGTAACAAAATGCTAAAATGACCTTTAACCCTTCTGTATGTTTAGCTAAAGTTTCAGAACACCGATACATTATAATCATAGTATAAAATCAAACGTAATTATATGCTTAAATGCGATAAATAGTATCCATTGGCTTTAATATGTTAATGCATTTTGTTATAACACATTTTTGCATGAAATGTTTTCAGATGGTTTATTTACAAATCATAGTTATGAAAATATTTAGCAATGAATATTCAAGAAGTTTAATATGCAATGAAACAAAACTTCATTTCTTCAACAGGTTTATTGAGTACAATGAAATTATTCTCATTCATTTTATGGAATTGCTAAGTACAGAAAGATTTTAAGAGAGTTGGTTAAATACAAAGATCATTATAGTTAATTATGGTTTAATTAGAACAAAGTGCAAATAAGGAACAATCAAATAAATGATTTGTAACGAAGCCACATAAATTCAGATGTGGATGAGTATTGGTTTTTTGTTTTTTTAGTTCAACTTTGTCAACTGAATTAAGGAGCGAAATAATGTTAGAAAGATTAATCAAAATTTTATACTTACAGGCTTTCTTTATCAAGTTACTTGTGGCATTAATACGAAGTTTCTTGAGACCCAACACTGCATAATGGTCTTGTTTCTAACAAAAGAAATTATAAAAAAAAGATCAATTATAAAATTGTCAAATCATATTATCATTTTGATCCAATTGTGAAAAAATCTACTTCATCGGTCAAGTAACAAAAAAAGTATTCTGTAATTAAGAGTTCAATCATTAAACTTAACAGTTACATACAATCAACTCTTTCATAATACAGATCAACTAAGTTTTTGTCTCTTGAAAACAAATGTACATTAATAAAGATCAGATTATTCGTTTTTATTTAATATAGTTTTATTTACTCATTGACCTATAGAATTGATGTAAAGTAAAATAAATAATTCTAAAGTTAATAGGCTATTCACTTTAGAATTATTTATTTTACTTTAAATCAATGCAGATTATATCTTCATTTGCTTTTTTTATGAGCTATGTGCATATCACTTCCGTCCTATACGTAGTTTTAGTTTTTTTTGTTTTGTTTTTAGTTTTAAATTGCTTTAGTACATTGTCGTCGATTTAGCATAGCCTGATAAGGTCTTATCTTCTGTAATATGATATTTACTTGGTAGAGCACCAACCCAAGTTAGGCACAAGGCCATATTTACATGCTCTATATACCTGAGCTTTTTTAATTCAGTGTTACCCTTCACCTAGATGAGTTGCTCTCTTGAGTTAACGAGCCCCATCTGCCCGATGCAGCTAAAGTGAATGCAATGGTTTTAACTAGAATTTGAACTCGTGTAATACGATTCCAGAGCCTGAGCTTTTACCAATGATCCACTGTCGCTGCCTTATCTTCTGTAATTAATATAATGTCACAAATTCTTCAATTCTTTGCCCACTTAAAACACCTGTATCCATGTAAACTTCAATGATTTATTTCAATGAATCACTGCCTTGTAATTCAATATACGCTATCTCCCCAATGGCCTCATCTTTTTTCCTCTCATCAAACAGACAAAAAACGCTGCTGCAGCCAAGTTCATGTCTCTTCAATCCTCGCAGCTATGAAATTGCGCCTTCCCATAAGCACACTAAAATATTGCTCTAAGGATATCCATACACAAACAAGAAAGGATAAAAAAAAAAACACAAAAAATAAAACAATCCACAAAAGTAGTTTAAGATAGTCTAATCATACAAGCAAAAAAACTAACCAAAAGAAATTTAACTTTGTATCTACAACCATCTACTCCAAACACTTTATCACTGATATCAAGCACTTTAGCGATAACCATATCTAAAAATACGATTATATATGTATGTATACCTTCCATTCTCGTGGATCCAAACTGACCAACAGTGTTTCATCCTCATCATCTGGTAATTCATCTTCACTGGACCCAGACTCTGATTCATCATCATCATCTCCATCAATATGATCATGAGAATGTTTGTGATGATAACGAATTTGTAATTGCTCAAAGCAACGACCAACTGGTTCCACAATTACCTGAATTGGGGCTGAAATACAAAAAAAAAAAATCTTTAAAATTGAGAAATATTAAGAAAACGCAAAAAAAAAGGTTTTAATTTTCAAGTAACTTTTTTTTTCCAAAACACTGAGTCGGAAAATGACATTTCAAAACCCTTCATTATTTTTTTTCAATTCAAAAATGCTTCTTATCTTTTCTGTGTTTTCTAAATAAAAATCAAGGAACAACTGGGAAAATGAATTATAGGGTCAAGTCGCGTTGGAGAGACCAGTTCCTGTGAGATCATCAAAGTTAAGCAACGTCGACCCTGGTCAGTAGTTGGATGGGTGACCATCTAAGAATACTAGATACCGTTATCGGACCGCCTTAGGGACTCCAACTCCGGATTTTTTTCAGGGTTTACTTCCTTAGCCTTTCCTGAGCTCAGGTAATCCACAAGGCAGTAGAGGTTTGTACTTCAGAGTTTTCCTTCTTCTAGATGCCTCTTCCTAAAGACTTAGGGTGCATCACTGCATCTACCTAGTGGATTTTGATAGCCCCCTAGATACTAACCTGGGTATTTTCCTATACATACATATATATATTATTCAATAATCCATTGCAATCAACTTTAAAAAATGGCCTTGTGCCAAACTTGGTTGGTGCTGACTGCTGCTCGCAAAGTAAATATATTATTCAATAAACCAATCAACCAATATTATAAAAAAAAAATTCCTTAATTCGTAATTATTGCTAAAAAATTTATTATAATTAAAAGATTCCGGTTTTTAAAAACTGTTCAAAAATTGAAATTAGAGAATTTTTTATTGTTACTTCCCTTTGATTATCATTTAAGGGCTAGCTGTTACGAACCCAACTTGCTTGACCGACCGAGAGTCCTTTCACATACAATTGAAGATCTCAATCCAGTGAAACCCAAACCATTACCCTTCATCAAAAAATTACTTCAGATATAAAAATATAACATTAAAAAAAAATTCAAGAATCGAATGAAGAGAAAGCGCCAAATTTTGACTAAAAATAAAAATTAGTCTGCCTTCTCATATTTATTGCCATTTCACGTTTTGACCGATTACTAGTACTAGATTCGTATAGTAAAAAACTTTTATTTCAGGACCAAGAATATGAGAGCTTCTTAAGCCTTTTTGGACCCTAAAGTACCGATATATCGGCCCTGGCAACCTAAGGCTAAAAAGACACTAATATTTGGGCCTTAATATGGTCTTCTAATAGAACGGAACGGGTCTGCTGAGTGACTAGCTTGGAATTTCGCAAATTCGTGATCCATGAGGTTTAATTACTCGAACGAAGCCGATCGGCCAAACCATAGAGAATATAACAATAAAGAGAAAAGAAGTCTAATTAATGATATATATTATATATTAATGATAATATAGTTAACCGTCGTATCACAAAAATCCAAACATTTTATTTCAATCAAAGAAGGACACAGGCTACCGTTGTTGGTTGTGTCGTGTAAAGACACGTGGGTTCAACAAAGGACAAAAAAAAACGAATTTCTCTCATTCGTTTCTTTAGAAACATTTTTTTTTTAGATAACAGAAAATGAAAATGTCTTTTTTTTTTTAAGGAATATTCAAATTTAGAAGAAGAATATTATACAAAGGACGACACAAATAATTCTCAAATATTTTTTAGTAATTTAATTGTTTTTAAAATGGATGGAAACTTGGAATAATAATGGATTGGACATTGTTGTTGTTCCAAACTAGTTATATAGCAAACACAGAAATAATTATTTTATTTAGTTTCGTTTAAAATTTTCAAATAAACAAATGGATTAAGTATAAAATTTCTCGTTTGGGAATCAATCAAATCATTATTTAATGAATTGTATCAAAAATAAAGCCAGGGTGTTTTAAAATTTTATTGAGGGAGGGTGTAAACGTAATGTTACAACAGATTAAATGAAAAATAAAGATAATCGTTGATCAATTAACAAACCTTAATATTTTTCATGTATTGTTGATGTCTAGATTTTAAAATTCAAATGTCTACCCAGTCAAAGATGTAAAATTTTAAGATAAAATTTTAAAAACCTTTAAAATTTTTCTTCAAAACATTTTCATGAGTAAAAACAAACAACTTAAAAAGTTCAATAATTTACGAAGTTTTAATTTTGTTGCTACAATTCCAACTGAAACAATTATTCTTAAAATAGATTTAATTGCCATAAATCGTTTAAAAAATGCAATTATTTTTTTTAATATGTCTTAAATTTTTAACAATTTAAAAATTATTCTTTTTTGCAATGTTTTAAGAAATTATAAGGGTTTTTTTTTTTTTGAAAATTGATAGTGAATTCTTTTTTAACCCTTAAAAACCCCGACTTATCAAAACTACCAAGTAGTCACGCAGAGTCGTTATATTAGAGAAACATGAAGCCAAATTATCGGTGTCTTTTTTACCTTATGTTATCAGGGCCGATATGGGCCTTTTCGGGTTCAAAGGTTTAAATTGATCTTGATTGACAACTTTACTTTTGAAATTTATCCATTGTATTTTGAATGTTTGAAAAAGATTTTTTATTTTTTTTGAGAAAGAAGAAAAGTTAAAATAATTTCAAAGTTTTGGTTACCTTCAACAAGGTGTGTTCTGTAACTGTCAGGGTTTTTTCTGTTTTCAAAAAGTAATTTTTGTAAAAGAACTTCAAATTAAATAATTATAATTTTTTTTCTTTTTTTAATAATTATCACTGTTTTTTTTTTCTCCAAAATCCAATAAACAGATTGAAAAAGAGATCTAGGATTCAATACATTCATATTTTCTTTTGATAACTTTTAAATAAATTTAAAATTTTAAAAAAGAGAAAGAGAGAGAGAGAGAAAAATATCCGAATTTTAGAAATTAAAATTTCTTACCTATAATGTTAATATTAGATTTTATCACAAAAATTAAATCTCACTTTTAAACTTTTAATAAAAATTTGAAATATTAATTAGATTTTAAATTATTTTAAAAACGCACGAAGAAAATATTTAAATTTCTGTTTTCCACAAATATAGCCTTTCTTTTTCTGTCATCGTCTCAAAAATAAGTTTTATTTAAATAAAAACAGAAAACATTTTAAAAAATTATTTTTCTTCATTTAAAAAAAAATTACTTAAATAATAAAAAAAAAAAATACGCAAAAAAGTTCAAAACAACTTGATTTAAAATTTGACCGGCAACAAAAATTTTAGTTTTTTGAAAATAACTAAAAAAATTGAATCTTTTTTTTTTTAGACAAAGTATGGATGGAGAGTAAAAGGATTTTAGATCTAATAAATGTTTTGATGAAATAGTGACAAAATAAATTTAAAAAAAAAAGGTCAAAAATATATTTTTTTTAAATATTTTACCAGAAAGCTGAGAAAAGACAACAACTTCATCTTCTTCTTCGTTATTTTTTGGCAGCATGACTTTACTTCTTCCCCGGTAAAAAATAATCAAGTCCCTCTTTTGGGACCTTTTCTTCTTTCTTTAATTATTAATCAATCCACACGGTTTCTTTCACACAAAAGAAAACGAAAATTATAAGACACTGGTTAATTTTTATAAAATTGTTAACAAAATTGAATTCTTTCGTTTTTTTTACGTTTTTTTTATAGAAATTAAGAAAATGAAAAAAAAAGACGACTTTCGTCCGCCATGCAGCTACATTATCGGTTAGTTTCGTCTATCACGATGCTGTTTTTATACGCAAAAATATACGATCGCCTAGTCTGGTCTTTAGGTTTTTAAATGTTACCCATTTTGAAAACGGAAAACGAAATTGTTCAAGTTTAATTATCACACTAGAGAGACCTAGGCTATATTTTGTGCGGTCAGTCAAGATTTCTATCTTGCTCAAAAGCACTGAATTCAAACTGCCTGCGAATCTAACATCTTTGAACTGGTCATTTTTAACATATTTTAATTTCATGATAATTTTTTTTGCCGCTTAAAGTTAAATTCTCAACTTTTGATGGTTTAATGGGTTTTCTAGGAAAATAACGCCCTCCCCTCCCCTACTACGTTTTTCATTCAATTTATTATTGAATCAAATAGTCACTTGGTTTCGTTTTTCATCTTTTTTTTGTATTTAAGGAAACAAAAATACGGGCAAGTACTTGGAACTCGTGGTCATGGCGATACAAATATATTATCCAGTGAAATGATTACATTAATTTCTCTAGCAAATTAAATTGCATATTTAATGACGGTGCCCGCCCGGGTGCCGGTGTCTGTTCCATGGCCACAAATTCCCAGTATTTACCTCGTATTTTTGTTTCCTTAAAATGCAAAACGACCCCTTACTTTTGTGGTGGAATAAACGAAAGCAATTACGGTTTCAGATGAAATAAATCGACCATTTGCAAAAAGGTCCAATTGCCATAAGACCAATTCCAATTTGGCCCATCGATAATATGGTCCAATTTTTTAATGTCCAAGAAGTTTTCCAATTATGCATATTGCATAATCGTCCATTTGCGAAAATTTGCATTTTTTTAGATTAAATTAATTTATTAGATAAATGAATTTTTTTTTAGAAGGATTAAGGCTAGGCATTTTTTTATAGCAATAATGTGTCCGTTGGGATGTTTTTTTGTTGTTGTTTTTTGTTTCACCTTTTCTGTGTACATTAAAAAAAATTGGACATTATTGTCGATGAACGAAATTGGAATGGGGGATATGGGAAATTGGACCTTTTTGCAAATGGGCGTTTTCACTCATCACTATAATAAGAATTGGCAGTCGACGTGGCTCTATGGATAGACAATCGGACTTTCGGAACCGTACTACGTGGGTTCGAATCCAAGTTGTTCCGTCTACGTTAACATGTCGATTCATACCCTTGGGAATCTTGTGGCGGATTATGTCAACCGTGACACAACGGCACTGAAGGCGGTTGAAGGCTGCAACAGAGGATGGCCTCCGGTCGTCATGGTTCTCTCCGTGCCATTGGAACAAGGCCAACCTCTGCCAAGGAGTCGTGTGGTGACTGCATGTGCATCAGTTTCCCCACGTTAAAAGACATCACGCACAGGCGTCCTCCCGAAAGGGTCCACAGATCGAAGACGGAGGACAGCCATACTCGACAACGAGTGACGCCAAGACTAGCAAATTTATCTGGCGTTGCCCGGCCCATGCAATTCTAAATTTTGATCCCATAGGAGTGATTTTTCTGGCTTAACGCTAATTAAACATTCTCTCAACTCTAAAGCTTTCCTGGTGGCAAAACACTTTTTATTTAGAATTTAAAATGCTTTGACTAAAAATTTTCGGTGTAGTTTGGTAGAGACCGAATTATTTGAAGAACTTTGAACCCAATTTTTACCCCATTAGCGGGTATTTTTAAAGCACACAGCAAATTTAAATGTTAGACCCACATCCAAGTAACCAACATTTAAAATTTCAATTTTTAGAAAAAAAAAATGGTAATACTGCATATGAACACCCATGGGTGCGATATTGAGTGATAATAGTTCAAACTGCATATGAACGCCCATGGGTGCGAAAATACTCTAATACCGTTCGAACTGCATATGAACACCCATGGGTGCGAAAATACTCTAATACCGTTCGAACTGCATATGAACACCCATGGGTGCGAAAATACACTAATACCGTTCAAACTGCATATGAACACCCATGGGTACGATATTTAGTGATAATAGTTCAAACTGCATATGAACGCCCATGGGTACGAAAATACACTAATACCGTTCGAACTGCATATGAACGCCCATGGGTGCGAAAATACTCTAATACCGTTCAAACTGCATATGAACACCCATGAATACGAAAATACACTAATACCGTCCAAACTGCATATGAACGCCCATGGGTGCGATATTTAGTGATAATAGTTCAAACTGCATATGAACACCTATGGGTGCAAAAATACACTAATACCGTTCAAACTGCATATGAACGCCCATGGGTGCGAAAATACACTAATACCGTTCAAACTGCATATGAACACCCATGGGTACGAAAATACACTAATACCGTCCAAACTGCATATGAACGCCCATGGGTGCAAAAATACACTGATACCGTTCAAACTGCATATGAACACCCATGGGTACGAAAATACACTAATACCGTTCAAACTGCATATGAAAACCTATGGGTGCGAAAATACACTAATACCGTTCAAACTGCAAATGGACGCCCATGGGTGCGAAAATACACTAATACCAAAAGAATTAGCTGAGGGCTTGGGTAAAGATCTCAAAGGTCATATCGTTGAACTTTGACCTCCAAGCCATCAAATATTCCTCAGAAATCTGATTATTAAGCTTACTATCTGTCGCATTACATTAGATGAAAAACATAAATTTTGTAAATACTAAATTTGCATATCTATTTGATAGACACTTTGAAGGTCAAATCTTTGAACTTTGATTCATTGGCATCCAAATTTTCGGCTGAAAACCAATTAAAAAGGTTGGCTCTGAGTACCCTTTATGTTTAATTGTAAGTGTTTGTATCAACATCGCAGTCATCAGACTTTGACTATGACCGTAGCAATATGGGCGTGGCCATATGTCTGTCGGTGTCGTCAGCTGACGTCACACTGAGTATATAAGGAATCATCGCCACGTCTGAATAGAGAGTTGGGCTAAAAGTCTTAAAGAGTGCACTTGGCCAATAAATGGTTAACTAGAAATGTCCGTCTTCGTGTTGTAAATCATCTTGATTCAGGCTAACAACTTTGGAGGCAACACGGAGATGGACTGCAGGGAGAAGCCCCTCTCCTGGAGTCTGAAAGGGCTCAGAA
>JAUZSX010145334.1:0-17207 GCA_034780655.1 Idiosepius hallami
AAACCTGTAAAACGGCGGCCGCTGGTTACTGTCAGTTTCACACTTACGTGATCGTCAGACCAATCTTTGGCGCGCCACAAAAGATCTGTGAAACCAAGGCGCCTTCGGCCTCTATGGTGATTGTAGCCCTCCCGCAGTCCCCTTTAAAGACAGTTACACTATTGCAATCGGGGTGCATGTACCATTGTACTGCATATACCAATTCAAAAATACCTCTCCTAGCTGAATGACAGCTCGGCCTCTCTGTATCAATCGTAAGTTCGGATTATTTCTTGTGTTTCTATTTATAAGGCAAATCTATCAAGAAGCTCACATCAAAAGTTAGGAACAAACCTAACAAACTGTAATAAAATTCCTGACTAATTTATTTACAAGATCTTACAATATCAATTAAATAGCTCTAAGCTAATTAGTTGGTCTTCCGCTGCCAGAAAAATGTATGTAATCACAAATTTATGTTTTTGCGTCTTTCTGTAAGAATTTCGATATACAATAAGACAAGCACCCGCAGAAGCACAAAATATCTGTAAAACCACCGGAACATGAAAGGAAGGGATGGAAAAGGCCGGACCAGATCATCCCCATAAAGCAAGATATAAACCTTGGGGGTAAAACTGAAAAGACTGTTTCGAAATTCCTTGCATCTCCGATGCTTTCAAAGCATTTCTACTCCGACACCTAGCTATACTCCAATTATATTGAGAAATAAGTACACTTACAAAAAAGACCAGAAATATCTTAACTCTTATCATCTGGTATTATTTTTGGTTTAGGCAAGCGTCTGTCGTGACCCAAAAATCTATAGAGATCCACCTATGGCATTTTATGATAAACGATGGCCCACTAGGCCCAGATAGCGTGTGGCCAGTGCAGCAGGTGATGCGATTTCCTTAAGAGTGGTGGTATCATAGGTCCTATTACATCAGAAGACACTGGTGCGGGTGACAAGCACAGCTTTCACGAGCCGACGTGAAAAAAATGAGTCATAGTTCGGATCTCTGCCAGGACGGTTCAGCTTGCTTGGAAGATCCTTGTATTGATCAAGCGCTTCCCTCACCCGAACTCTCCCTGCGTGAGAGGAAAGGCCATGCTAGTATATCTGACTGTGAGAACAGGTGCAGAGGTTGCCACAAAAAAAGCCTTTTTGTATTATAGATAAATCGGCAATTATTCTGGTACTCAATATATTTAGATTGGAATATAAAAGCGAGTCAAACTGAAATTTCAGTTACAATAATACTTTATAAAAGCTGTAGGAATTTCTGCTTTGTCTTTATTAAATTAGACAATTCAGATAACGATTAGCGTCTTACGAGTTGAGAAAAGTAATCATTCTTAATTTGGACACTCAGTTCAAGTCAACATTCATAATGTTAATAGTTTTCATTTGATAGAATGTTATGATAAGTCCAGTCTGTTATACTATCTTATCTGTAATAGCAAGTACAAAGAAAAGTTTTCATTGAGTTCCAAATACTTAGCATTATTAATGGAATCTGTCAATATGTCAATTTAGCAATGATAATTCCTTATTGTTTATTTGCATCAAGGTCATCGGCTAACCTGTATGAATATCTAGTAAGAGAAATTTGATATGTATTGTATCTGGTGGTTTGGATAGGCTTTTATTTTCTTATATGTTAAAACAGTCAGTGTTTACATAGTAACTTTAATTATTTATAACGTAGAAGAAATTCATGAGGTAATCCATCAAAAACTCTATTTAGAAACCTTTTAACCGTATTTAAAAAAAGAAAAAAGAAAATCGATTATTTGTTCTCACACCAGACGTATAAGAGTTTCGGAGTATCGGAAACTAGTGTCTATATTTTGGAAAGTGATTACAAGAATTTTAAAGAGGTTGGGAACCATGAATCCAATTCCAGCCAAATATTATATAGCTTGGTTCCGTCTGGGATTCTTTCTCCGTCTCACAGATTTGTGAGAATAATTACTTATTGGAACCCAGCTGATATCTTGAGAGCTTCCCTGGAGTCTGAGTGACTAAAAATTTAAAAAATTCTTGAAATGTACATTGGAAATAAATATACCAGACTGACAAAAATCACTAAAACTACAATCACTTAACAACAACTTGAACTTTTTATGCCTATTGGTGCGTTGGGCAGCAAATTTATGTTTTTGCTGTTTCCATAGCATACTTGTTTTACAAGAAAGAGTTGCTAATCCTATGCTCAACTCCCAAACTACAACCTCAAAGCAACCGCCAAACAAGGCCAGAAAATACTGATATTCTGTTAAAGACCAGATCTTTAAATCTGTGTTATTAAACAAGCCCGATTATGATGACGTTAATGATGCTGATGGGTTAGATGATGTGTTTAAAAGTTGATAGGTGTTATGCAATATATTGAAAATTGCCGACCGTGTCTGACCCAACAATTTATTTGGTGCTCTTAAATAAGCATGTAGACACAATGTAGGAGAGACCTGTTTGGAATCCATCCAGTCATTCTGAATATATTTATTATGTGTCTTTCCACCTTCAGCTGAGGTGCCAACCACACAAGATAGTCTATACAATACCAGATGAGAATATTCTATTTCTGAGGCTACCGAGTTAGCTGCATGATCGTCTTGGTTATAGTGTAACAAAAATCACATACTTAAACAGAAAGTTTTCGTGAAAAATTTAAGAATTCTATAGAAACTTATTTGATTTTGATTTATTGCATAGAATCTTTTGGATAAATTTACATTTAAAAATAATATAATTATGTTATAAAATGTTAATACAATTACGCACATAAACACATGTATGTGTATAATTATATAAAAACTATGAAATACAAACAGATGTATATAAAGACTATGAGCATTGCTCAGGGATTCCTTTGATACTCCTTTTGTGCTGGTTTTGATCTGCGTTTTTTTAACTTCAAAGTATTTTTGTTCTAAAAAACTCACTTTTTTTTTAAAGACGATTATTATTTCTGTAAATTGTGGTTATATTGAAACCACAATGGTTAAGGTTGCCCCAACAAAGCAGGCGCTATAGGACCAAAAATAATTATTTTTTTAAGTTTGAACTCTTAGTATTTCAATATATTTGACACCAAAATAAACAGAATTTATGCCACAGGCCCGAAAACCCTCTTCATCATATTCTAAGTCTATTGACAAAAATGTGGTTTAGTAAAGACTATTTCTTTGACAAACAGGCAAAAATGACACTATATATAAATAAATACAAATTAACACCACTAAACATTCTCAAACATTTTTATTAACATTTAAAAGCATACGCTCACGATTAATCTTAAATTCTTTTAAGTAAAAAATGCAACATTTAAAGGTAAAATTTTAAAATTGTTTTTAAATTTCTTATTTTTCTTGGTCATAAACTCTTGTTAAGTAATAAATGTATTGCAATAAAAGTTCAAAACAGCATAAAAGACACAGTCAAATCGCGTTAGAGACATTGGTTCCTGCCAGATCACCAAAGTTAATCAACGTAGAGCCTTTTCAGTACTACTTAAGTAAAACAGATACTGTACGAGGTTTGTCGGCAGTTTGTGTAATCATCACTCGAACACATTAAGCATTTGAACTGAAAAGCCTTTCTCTTCTCCAAACCCTTTCTCACACCGACCTAACATGCTATAGAAACGTCTTCGAATAGACTAGGAGCCTCAGTTTAATTTGAGATATCAAAAGCAGGAAGAGTAATCCAAGCTCAAAAAGATGAGGGGAGGTATTCCTGCTCAACAATAACACCAACAACATAAAAGACCAACGAGACAATCAAAATAATTCGCAGAACATGAAAATGAAGCCAAACTTCGTTAAAAATAAAATGAATCAGTTTTTCCGATCGAATTGGGAACGAAGCTAATTTTATTTCCGTTGGCTCTGGGACAAGGAAAATTGTCTCTGTTAGGTCTAACAAAGCAGAAAACATATTATTAAAGAGGGGCTTAATCGTTGACGCCTTTTTTTTTGTTTCTTTTTCACTTTATACTTAGACAATATCACCGAGCCAACGGCATTAACTTGAAAAAGATAGAGCTCTTATTCAGACCGGAATTCCTGCACAAGTAAACCTCATAACCAAGAATATTTACAACTGATTTCCCTTGATTACCTTTAAAAAATTGTTTTGGCTTGAATAACTGCAGTAATGATCCTTAGTTTCCCTTTTGCAAACAAACCATAACTGTCTACTGTTTGTGTCTGCGATTCTAACAGAGGAGATAATAATAAAACCAATGTATTGAAGGTAATGCTTTTACAATTGCATTTAAGACAACCTTTCCCAACACTACTTGCGCTATTAGAGAGGGGTTAAGGGAGCGATCTGCTCTTGGAGGCACATGCTAGGGGGTGGCATTTTGTGGGGGGAAAAGGTTAAATGAAAAAAATTATGATAATAATAAAAAGCTAACAAAAAATATTAAATTTTGTAACCAAAAATGATTTTTCAAAATTGCGGTATTTTCTTTTCTTTATGTGCCTAATATTTATGTTTTTTTAAACAATTTTTTTTAACTCTATCATAAGTCCTTTGAAAAATAAATGTTTTTGGTTGGATATATTTAGATCTTTGTTTTCAGTTCCATGAAAATAAATATCTTTAAGGCCTTTTGGAATTTCAAACGTTAACGGATTATCAGTGGTCGGATTATCAGTCTGATCATCGATCACTTGTTGTACATGAGCTACAAGTTTGACCAAAGGTCTTGCAGTACAATAAAAAAAATCAGTCATCTGCAACAAAACACAACTATTTTGTATTTGGCATTTCAAAATAATAACTTAAACAAATCAAACTAAAAAAGGATATATCGTTGGCTGTGGGACCGAAGATATTTATTACTCTAGGTTTTTCATTCTGTAACTTACACTTACGGTGGAAAAAAATAGGCAAGAGAATAGCAAATCAACCATGAACATTACACTATTTTTCTATTACCACAGATGTTGCACTTATGTCAGAATTTTGAATAAAAGCAATATTAATGCAGAAAATAATGTCACAGTAAATAAAAAGCTGATTTTTAATTTAAACGTGGGTTCTATCGTAAGGGCTTATAATAAAGTAGACTTTTAGTTCTGAGACCTACACTTAGGATGGAAAAAAATAGCCATCGAATTCCAATATTTCCCTGAACGTCATACTATTTTTTCCATCGTGTATATTGCATATTTATGAGGATTTGATAATAAAAATATAATATTTATTAAACATTTAAGTAGAAACAGTGAGTATTTTTACTGCAAATAAAAAGGTGAATTTTTCAGATTTTGGAACAAAGTTAGCTAAACTTTAACATCTAATTTATAGATTGAAATTGATATACCAAAACTTATTAACGCAATTTAATGTTACTTTGGAAATGTTTTTGAAATATTTCTTATTATTTTATGCAAAATTAAAACATACGCTTACCGCTTCTACAGGCCAATAGAGTGATTTTTTCGACTGACAAATTGGTCTATACTTCTTATCTTCATATTTGTCCTTTCAGTACGACTTGTATTCTTTAGATAGTTTAGAAAAAAGAGATGACATTGATTGAAATTTCCTCATTACAATTTACTGAGCGGTCGACGTAGCCTAGTGGATAGGCAATCGGACTTCGGAACCATAGTACGCGGGTTCGAATCCAAGTTGTTACATCTACATGTTGACTAAAACCTTTGGGAAAGGTATGGGTCCCCATATCCCCTCCAGCTATGGATTAAATAGTGCAACTTGTGTTATTAAAAAAACTGTGTGTATAAAAAATAACGTTCATCATGAGTAATTCTTACCGGCATTAAGATGAATTAAAAAGGTTAATATGCCGTTAAAAACAATTTTCGATTCCAAGGTTTTTTTAGTAAGATTTGTTTGTTCGGGAGTCATTATTATTATTATTTTTATTTTTATTTATTTTTGAAGGAGGGTGTTACCTTGAAAAAAATTCAACATCAGGTGCAATGAATTGTGGAAATTTACTGACAAAAAATAGACAGACATTAAGGATATTTCCCCGAGTCTTTTATCATACTCTCTATTATTTCTCACTTCTCGTTCTCTCTCCCTTCGACACCAGGTGGTGTCTTTGGTCGTGCTCTCACCTCTTTTGTAAATCACTCTGTGTACAAAGATATTATTAGAGATAAGTAGATAAAATATTAAAAATATCTTTCTTCGAATTCATGTCGCACTAATAAGTTTTAGATATCCAGAAACCTCATTGAAGTTCTGTAAGATTTCACGCTTTCCGTTTCATAATCAAACTGTCGACAACCAAAATATTCACATGAGTCAGGGGGAGACAATTCAATCTTTTACTTGACTTTTATACTTCATACAATCAATAAGAACTAATTCTTCTCAAATCTCATCCTTTAATCTTACTTAGATCATGATTCCATTTATGGAATAAGTTGAAGCGACACCTGTTGTCCACAATCCTAATCTTCTCACACCTGTTCTATTATTTATCACTTTTTCCCGCAAGTCTCAAGGGAAGTTCTCTTGGGACAGCCGGACTTCAGAATCGTAATATTTGAATTCGAATCTTAGACGTTCTGTTTACGTTCATAGTTGGAATGATACCTTTTGGAAAGGTATGAATCCCTATTTATTTAAACCCTTTCGAGTGAGACCAGACCAGATAAGTCTAGAAATTGTGAAGAATTATTTTCATTTTATCAAAATGTATTTAAACATTTCTTTTGATACATAAAATCGACACATTTCTATTGATAAATTAACTGGAAAAGGTAAATTTATAAAACTCTCCTCTGAAGATAGGTAAGTTTTTAAAATATATTGCCAGTTGAAATGTAACCACTGATAAACAAAGGAGTTTACTTAAATCTCTTCTCACAAAACAGTAAAATTTTAACTCTTAAACCATGAGGGTAGAACACTTCGAAGACAACCTTTTTTTTTTCGAAAAACCAACAAAAACCACCACACGTAGATTTCATCCTATTTTTTTCGTCAAGCATATCCATATAAGTGTAAGTATTGGATGTGATAAATTGACTGTGATTGGTTTAAAAATAGAAAGAAATAAGTTGTTGTTTAAACAACTAAGAGTTCACTTTTTTATTTTCTGAGTTAGAATTCTACTGTTTGAGTAAAATTATTAAAATATAGTCAAATAAATGCCATTACTATCCTGAACGTTATACAATAGGCCGTGGGCCAACAGTATATCACTTTAGGTTTTTCATTAAATACCCACAAATGTACAACATCTTGTGCTAAAAGAAAGATTGTAGAATGTTGATGGGAGTATTAGCTTTGTGCGCTTATATTTTACTTTAATCAAAATGTACACTACAGAATTACAAATTTAGAGCGATATAAACCTTAGGTGCTGCAGCTTAAGAAAGAAAAATAAACTATAAGCAATGCATTCTCTATCTTAGAAACTCATATTTAAAATAAGAGTTTGGACTAAATGTAACCATAATTGAATTATATTTTTGTGTAAAAAAAACAATAAGCATATTCCGTTTATTGCAAAACTCAAGGCGCAATTTGAGTCAACCCTCCTTTAGGAAAAAATAAACAAATCTGTAAAATGCATACGCATTTTTTTTTGTTCTGGTAGATTTTGGTAAACTATCGTCCGCAAATATCCCATTTGCAGAGCTATGTTGTTTCAAATGTTGTTTCTAAATATAACATCCAATTTGCAAAAGGATTATATTTCGTTGGATATAGTTGATCCGAAAGAAGTCTTCGTTCACTGAAGACGACGCTATTCAGAATGACGTGAGAGTCCAGGGCAAGGAATAAAGCAAATCCGATGTAGAGTGGTCTTTATTGAAACTGGACTACTTTTAATTACAAGGATTTCTTGTAAATTCCAGGATCAATATAAGATTCCCAAAACTGTTGTCTTTTCGTCTACCTTGCTTAAGAAAAGGGATTTCTGACGCGTATACCGTATGTGCCTTACGAGTGTAGTCCTAAAAGTTATGCCTGTTAATTTTTTTCTTCTGCACAAATGTATTAGGGGGATTGCAAATTGTATTATTATGATGACTAAATTTATTTCTGGATTCGTACCTAAAAGTTTCGACACTCCGATATTTACGGCGTGGGATTGGGAAAACCACCTTGTCATTTAAGTACGTCAGAAAAAGAAATGCATCATTCAATTATTTCTTGCTGAAAAACCAAAACTGTTAAATATTATTTTATTTGTTTGGTATCAACCTTTTTAGGTCATTTTAATGCCTAAAACTATTACTTTTAATAAACATTTTTTTTATACACACATATTTTTTTAATAACACAAGTTGCCCTATTAAATCCATAGCTGGATAAAAGATGGGAATTCTTACTTTTCTCATTCCCAAGGGTATTAGTCGACATGTCACTGTAGACTGAACGGCTTCGATTCGAACTTGCAGACGATGATTCTGAAGTCCAACCACCTATCCACTAGGCCACGTTAACGTCCCCAATAACATTTTTTGAACATTCAGTTGAAAGTTTACAAAGTTGTAACTCAAACAAAGAATAAAAGCGTTACGTTGATGCTCATTTTGTGTTTATTTTAATCCGCTTTTTTTGGCAATTCCAAGATTTTTTCCACTTGGAAAACTGGTCTGAATACTCCATATATCAAATGCAAATTCGCTAGACCAAAAATCTGCAAGGAAGTTTAATACTAAGATAAAAAAAATGAGGTATTTACTTACGGAACATCCGTTGTATATAAGTTATTTTGCCTTCTTATTCTACGGCAAATTTATCATCACTTTGCGTAGGACAGGTATTCAACTACAAAAATAAATTAATCGATTTTTGATAAGACCAATTAGACTTCGATTTCCTATAAACAACAATCACAAAGTAAACAATGTTGAACGAGTACTTTTTTAAAATCTTGTTTAAATTTCAAGCCAAATGAAAATATCGAGACGAACAATGATTGTTTTGATTACAATTGAAGGCTTAAGGCGAAATTATTTTTCCATCTTTTGTTAGATTTAACAAAGCGATCGATTCTTTTGCTTTTCTCTTACTGAAAAACGTCGAGCCGTTCGGTTCGTGTCATTTTAGCTTTTGTGGTCTTCTACTTTTAGAAAGTAAAACTCCGACGCCGAGACTTATAAACAGAGATTCGATAAAGAAAAATCTTCATTCTATATTTAGAAGAGGCGTCTTTGCGAGGAATCAGAATTAGATAGCATTTTTTTATTGATTAAAAACAGCATTCAAAAATTTAATTCATGGAACAATTAGGCTGCATCATTGCAATTTGTCAATGGGTCAACATTTATTTAGTGTCTAAAAATACAGAAAAGTATTTGAAAGTAGTTGGAACGGATCTTGGCTCATGAGAATAATTTCGCATTAAGGCAGATATATTTATCACTTTTATTAAGAAAATAAACACAACTGCAGTCTTATAGTTTGGCTTTGATGTGCGAAGAACTAATAGCAAAAATTAAGTTAAGATCTTTAAAATAGAAGAGAGTTTTTAATTTAAACAAATACAGAATTAATGTGGGGATAACTGGGATTTGATGTGTTTAGAACTGATAACAAAAAATAGATTCACATCATCAAAAGAAGAGAGTGTCTTTAAATTTTAAGAACATAACTTTGTTAGTGATAGCTCGAGTTTGATGTGCCAAAAACTGATACCAGAAATTGGATTCACATTTTTAAAATGAAATTGAGCCTTTAATTTTAAAGAACACAATAGTAATGGGAGTTATGTCATATTTTTAAAGCTCCTTATATTGAAGCGACTTTTCTAGGGTTATAACTATTTTTTAATCATTAAAACAAAGGAATAAAATTCTAAAATATTATTATTATTATTATTAATAATAATGATAATAATAATAATAATAATAATAATAATAATAATAATAAAAAGAACAGAAATATACTTTATCTTTAAAGAGATAGTGTTGAAAAATATTATTTTAAAAGTACTATGATTTCCCAACTTGAACTATAATTCAAATTCTTGGTAAAAGTTTAAAATATACAAATAAAAAAAAGAATAAAAAATACACCTTTTTGTCAATGAAAAAAGTACTGTTATTATACTTTTAAGTGGTGAAGGATTTTCCATAAAAATTCTACAAAAAATCAGAATATAATTTTCCAAAAACATTTTACAAATAAAATTAGGTTTTATTAACTAATTCGTCATTTCTACATTAATCCATTAATAAGTTGCTAAAATGTTAGACTTTTTTTGTCTCCAAAACTCACTTTCATTGACCTATAAAAGTTATGAGAGAGATTTTTAAAAAGTATTGTCCATAAAAAAAGAAAATTTTTTAAGGAACTTTTCCGAAGAGAATTTCTTTACATTGATTAATTTGTTATTTTATCTTAGTATAAAATTTTGATGCTGAGATTTTAAAAAGCTTTTTTTTTAACAATCAGAGATTAAAATAAGCCAATTCCAACAAAAGAATTAAAGATTCAAAGCAGCCCATTTGCAGATAAGGGCAGTATTTCTAGTTTATGATAATCCTCTTCATGGTTTGTTTGTTTATTTTTTGTGTTTAACGGCATATCAACCATTTAGGGTAATTTTAATGCCGAAAAACAATTACTTTTGATAAACGTTATGTTTATGCCTACATATTTTTTTAAATAACACAAGCTGCATTTTTTAATCCATAGCTGGAGGGAAGATGGGGATTCATACCTTACCTATTCCCAAGGCTATTAATCGACATGTCAACGTAGACGGAACGGCTTGGATTCGAACTCGCGTACGATGATTCCGAAGTCCCATTGCCTAGCCACTGGACCACGTCAACTGCCCCTCATCATGATGGTAAAACAAAATTCTAGAATATGTATATGTGTATACGAGTGTGTACGAGTGTGTATGTGTGTGTGTGCGCGCACGCGTTTGTGTGTGTCGAGGTGAATGAAAATAGAATAAAATAGGAATGTAATAAAATTTGAAAAAGAAATGAAAGGTGAAAGGAAAGCGAAAGGAAATAAAAGACAGAAAGAATAAAGAGAGAAAGAGTGTGAGAAAGTGAGAGAGAAAGAAAGAAATGGTGTGAGGTAAAAAGAGAGAAAGAGAAAAAGATGGATTAATAGAAGAAGAAATAAAAAGAAGAGAAGAAAGAGGAGAGAGAGAGAAGGAAGAGATAGATAGATAGATAAATAGATAGATAAAGAGAGAGAGAGAGAGAGAGAAAGAGAGGGATAAAATGTCATAAAAAAATGGATGAAAGATCTTCTTGGAAAAGCAGTCCTGGGAAATAACTTGGATCCAACTAGAATTAATCATGGGAATGTGTTTTCCATTTTAAAGACCTTGGCAATAAATAAGTTACAAAAACGACCAAACGAAAAAAAAAAAAAGAAAATAAAATTTCATTCTTATTTTTTTTATTTATTTAAAAGTATTTTTGAAAATTATTTTCTCAAATTTCTGTTACTGACTTCTTTTAATGCAATTTGATTTCACGTTTAAATCTATGATTTCAACAAGGGACGTATCTTAATGAAATTGAGAGCATTCAGCATAAGAATCACACAAAATTTATTCATATTGAAGATCAATGAAGGAGAGATAATAATAGAGAACAATGAAAGAAGCTAGATATCAAAACAAAGAACCAAAAAAAAATAGAAATAAATAAATAAGATCGCTATTATCCATATGAAAAAATACCGGAATACAGATAACAATATTTTAATATCAAAATCCATATATACAGATTAAAATAATATAAACTCAAAATATAGTTAAAATCAATGTTAATAGGTGAGAGAATCACTTGGTCAATGCCTAGATTAACAGTGCTGGGTAGATTTGAGTTATTTTTTCATGTCGGCTCGCCAATGGCTTGCTTGTCGCCCATTTCGGTGTTGTCTGGTGTGATCGAACCTGAGATACCGTCACTCTTACAGAAGGTGCAGCATAGGCGGGAGACGCACAACCGATGGCACTAGTTACACAGCGTCTGGGTCTCGTGTTCCATCGTTGGCCATGAAATAACAAAGTTCAATCTCTATAGTATTGTTGGTCACGACAGACGCTTGCCATCATTATTATAAAATGCATTGAAATTTTTTTCTACAATTATTTATATATATATAGAAGCCTATATTACTGACGAATTTTAATAGTAGAAAAAACTTACAATGCATTACATAATAAAATAGAATATTATTATTCGGAAAATGCTCAAAAAATAATATTGGATACAAAAATGCAATGAAAATTATATTTTCTATTGAAAATGGGTTGAATGATTTTTCTTTTCATTGTGAAATGCGTGACAGGTAGTTTTTATTCTAAAAATGTATATGAAATTCATTATAAGATAAAATGCACCGGAAATGATTTATTTTAACTATTAAAATTTATAAAAATAACGGGAAATGATCTTTGCTAAAAAAATACATAAGGAATAATTTTGAATGAAAAAAGGCATTAGATATACTTTATGAGAATATTCAATCATTTTTATCGCTTTAGAAAATAGGATGCATAAATTTTAGAACGTTCTTAGTACTGAGTGTCCAAGAAGTTGCTGTATAGCAGAAAACAATGTCCATATGTCAATAGATGACATATCTAGGATTTCCTTGCAAATAAGCTTTAATACTGTAAATAAATAATAACTTATTATTCCTAAAAATTGTATCGTCTAAAATTTGATAATAAAATTTATTGTTTATAACTTAATGCATATGTCTATAAACGCATAGTGGACATGACTTTTTGGACACTCAGTATTAAAAAATAGTTGGAGGCATTACTTTTGCAACGTCTCACGTATATAGCTATTCACAGTTAGATGAATTCTAAAACTATTGTAGTTTTCTGATTGATTTTAGTTTCAAGGTTAGATTTTGAAATTCTCAACTTAAATTCCACAAGATGTCATTATTTGAATCATGATCATTTAAAGAGATTGATCTTCGAGATCGTGAGGAATCTTCAAGTGCCTCATCTCCGGAATAAAATTAAAAGGAAAACGAAATCAACTTTTATTTCCTTTTTTAGTTTCTGTCTAAATTGTATACAAATGTTTTAAGAAACTCTGGATGCATTTGTGACTAGTTTTAAATTTACAGTATGGATAGGCACGGAATGTCAATGTGATTGTGATATTATATACATTAGGAAGTGCTACTTAGTGCTACTCCTCTGAGTTAACGAGCCTCACCCGACTTGAGCAGTTGAAAGTCACTGAAATAATTTTTACTAGGATTTGAACTCGAATGATACGATATAACAACCTCAGCTTTTGCCTCTACTTCACCTTTGCTGCTTCTCTTTCACTTACACACACACACACACGCACACACACACATACACGCACACACACACATACACGCACACACACACACACGCATATATATATATATATATATATATATATATATATATATATACCGCATTTATTTTTAAATTACGACAATCAATAATTTGGAAATTTCCATACAGATCGATTTCATTCTTATTAGAAATAATCATTTATTTATTATTTATTGACATAATATAAAAATAAATATGGCTTGATCATTTATAATAAGGTCTGGATGGATATCTCATTTAATGTACTACTAATATACAATATATATAAATAACATATGTTGCTGAAATGGATAGTTCGTTTGAATAAGTATATACAATATAAATAAATATATCATTTCTGTTTAATCGGAATTGTTTTTACTGAAACCGTTACTTCTTTAAAAAGTAAATTTCAGAAAAATATCTGAATTCAATAAAACTTTATTTTATTTTATCAAAACTTATAAAGAGGAAATTATAAACGAAGAGTGTATCTTTTCCGGTTTCAATTGTATTAGGGTTAAATGAAACTGCAATTTTTTAATGGGTCGTCCATACTTTGTTTTGATAAGTTGTTTTCTGTTTCTTTTTTTTTTCTTCTCTCTCCCGAAGAATTTTTTTAGTTCACTCGAGACAGAGTCCAAGACTTAATTGCTAACATAATGGAATGCCAAGAGAAAGAAAGAAATCTTCTAAGAACAAAACGAACAATTAATTGTGTCTTCCAGTTAAAACGAACATATCTGCCAAACATTTTATTTGAAACACTTTCTGCTAGTGTGTGTTTAGGAGTGGTTGGTACTTCGAAATACAAGTTCCAGCTCTTGATTGCCCCGAGGCATGCTAAAGCAAAACTTTAAACAGTTATAGCGCTGCAACCAGACCCAAAACATATTAGACAAGTGCTAAATTGTCGATAAAGGCGAATTTACTGGAAAATTAACGCGTGAATGTTCCTGCAGTCTTAATGAAAAGCGGGATTCTAAAGAAAAGAACACAAGAAAGTCCAAACATTTCTCAGACCACAAGAAAAAAAGGAAAAGGTTTATATTCTCAAAATGATTTTATAGAACATTTATATACTTAATTAGCAAGAAACGGTTTTCAAGAAAGACCATTGAATATTTCTAAATCTAAATAAATGTAGCGGTTCATCAATTCTCGAAAATAATGCGTTCCGGAGCTTACTTTGATAAACTGACTTCTTACAAATCCGATATTTAGAAAATACTCAAAGTATTGTCAGACTTTACTCGGCCCCGGAGAATTACTACCAAGTTAATTTAGGAAGCCTATTATCTAGAAAGACAGTTAATGCTTTTTTTATATAATAAATTCATTTCTAATGCTTTTTATAGTAAATTCATTTCTAATTATTTTTATACTAAATTCATTTCTAATGCTTTTCTCTAAGGTTGTTAAAGGTTGTATAGAAAACTAGTACCGTACATAAGCAAATTTTAGCGATCTAAATCATTTATTATATATATATTATAGTTTCTTTTTCTAAAAAGTATAATAATAGTCATTGCGTTTTAAAGAAGAGCTACAGGATTTAGGGTCTCATACAAACACGACGATCTTATTCTTATGAGTATATAGATGATCAATCTTTATTATTTTTTTGTTTTCGTTTTTTTCGTTTTTTAATTAGCTCAATGTTATATCATTTGGGGCATAAAACTAAGAGTTTTCATCTATTGGTAAAAGTACCAAATGCAAATTTCATCCCAAAATTGATACAAATTTTTTTTGAATTTTTTGTTTAAATACTGATTTGTTGAAAAACTGGGGCAGTCAAAATTCGAGGTTTCATTTTACACACAAGTTTTTCGAACTTTACTTTCCTCTTCGCAACGTTTCTACTCCTGTAGGCATGATTTGAACTCGGGAACCTCCATGTTGAACCCATGAGAATTCTCAGAACTGTGGGTCCCCACTTCCCTCCAGCTATAGATTAAATGGTGCTTTTTGTATTATTGTTGTAGTACCGAATGGTGGTGAAATTAGGAACCCGACAACTGGGTGAGAATAAGAAGAATATTTATATCAAGTGTTAGTGGTAAAATGAAGGTTAGTAGGTCTGTGGGGATTTGTATCGGTACTAATCCGGGATAGCTCTCTCTCTGAGCGCTGTGGGCTTGCTGGTTATATGCCTAATGAACGACTCCATAGAGGTTATGGACGACTCTTAGAGGTTATCAGAGTGTATGATCCCAAAACAGTTATTTAAAAAATGTTTAAAGAAATAATCATTTTTCAATCATTGTTTTCGGCATTAAAAGACCTATGAAGGTTGATTTGCAGGAAACTAAACGAAACAAAAAAAGCCAGGAAACAGAGAAGCAAGTCTAATTCCTCTCATATATTAGCCATAACTTCTTTTGATCTGTTTGTCTCGCGGTAACGAGTATGGCATCAGCCACTATGGGGAACAATAGTTTATATTTTAATACTTACTTCAAAACAAATTTGAAAAAAAAAGAAATTTAGGTCGATGCAAATTTAGTTTGTCTTTGCACCAGGAGTCATTCGTATCTGATCTAAGTAGGATGTAGTCAGTATATCCCAGGGCAATGTTACAAGATAAACTTAAGTTTTTTCGCCATGGGAAAACAGGAATTACTCCAAGACCGTTTGTTCTTAGTTTTAGTTCAATTTTTAGAAAAATTTTATATATTTTTATCTTTATTTTGATTCTTTGTTGTCTGGCGCCAAAATATCTAAAAATATCCTTTTTAAAATTGAAAAAAGAATTTCTGCTTTGCTTTATTGCTTCTTATCTCGTTCACGTTGTTGTCTAGTGTTTTTATATGTTCTCTCTTTGAGTTCTAATGGATTCAGTATGTATCTTGATTTTGTAAGTACCTCACACACCATATGATTTCCAATTCAGCCAACTAGTTCTTTGTTCTTTCAATGTTAAAACCCGGAATTCTAGAAAACGAGTTCGAATTTCAGTCGTTCCATTACTTATACATTCGGACTAAAACCCTTGGGAAAGGTTAGCTCATGTAGTTCAAATAACTAATAAAAAAGGCTTGACCAAAGCGATCGATCCTGGCATTAAATGACCGAAAAGGTTTGTATGCTGTATAACAAATCAAATAATCAATTAATCAATCCATCAATCGATCTCTGTGTTCAGTCATTATATAATATATATATATAACTTGATTTATCAAGCTTGGACACTTTTTTGGATTACGTTCTTATTTATAATGCGACTAGAACTATTGCTAGGCCTTGCTAATACGCTGAGATTGCGTTGATGTTACTAATGCATTCATTTTAATTTGTTTTTTGTTTTGTAAAGCCAAAATCTTTTAAAAGTAAACTGCTGTTACTCTATCACCTTAATAAATAACGCAACCTCCACAAAGCGGAGTTGAGCCCAATTATAATTTTTTTCCCAGATATATATTTGAGAATTGTGTGTGTGTGTGTGTGTGTGTGTGTGTGTGTGTGAGAGTGTGTGTATCGGCATCCTAATCCATGCAGGTTCAGCCGACTCAATCACTGAACATACACGATTCATTGTTAAGTCTCATGGGAATTTGAACTTCACAAGCGGTCCCAAGCCACATGTATAGATACCTGTCTAACCAAAGACTAAGGGTACATCAACCCAGTGGTTTAACTGTGCCCCGTGACACTAATCTAGGCATTTCCTGCCCAGGCACAAGATACAGTATCTGGTATTCTAAAATGGTCACCCATCTAACTACTGACCAGGCTTAACGTTGCTTAACTTCGGTGATCTGACGAGAACCGGAATATTTAATACTTGGTGTTGATTAATCCCAAGGCGAGCGAAGCGAGCCTTAAAGTAGTGAAGGCTTTCGATGACGTGTGTTCCTTAAAGACTCTGAGATGGCTGGGCCTAGCATGCTCAAACTTGGTGGGCTGATAGAGGGCATGGGAGAGAAT
>JAUZSX010145444.1:0-17200 GCA_034780655.1 Idiosepius hallami
TGGAGCTAATTATTGGTCATTAATTTTTTTCTTGTAAGTAATTTTTTGATTTTATTGAGATTTTTTAATTTAAAAGTGCACTTATGAATTTACCGAGAAAAATCGTTCATTATTTCCGTTTTTTTTTTTCTATAGCCACATTAAAATAATTAAAGTATATTATTTTTTATGAAATCTTTTAATGAAAAAAAACATTATTTTGTTCGCGTTTTTCTGAAAAAAAAATTAAAGCTTAGAATTCATTTTTCAAGTTGTTAGAACGTTTTAAAGATTCTCAGTCAGAGAATTTAAAAACTTTCCGACGGCCATTTTTGGGTACTGCTAGTGCATCATGTCTTTTAACGTGGGGAGACTGATACACCTGCAGTCACCACACACACCCTTGGCAGAGGAGGACCTGGTTCCTGCAATATTTTAAGTCAAAAAAATTCTTATTTTTTACTCTACTAGAATTTCTTGTCCTTTACTTTTCCAGGTTTACTAAAATCTTAAGAATATTACTTTTCATGCGCGCATTTTTCCATATAATAATAAATGATTTACTTTTGTTTGACAGAAGAAGGGACATGGCATTTTTAGATCTCAATCTTACTTTTTATTGTTTAAATTTTCAAGATATTTCGTGAGTTAACTTGAATTTAACAAGCGAGACACAATAAAAAACATTTTTATTAATTGAAATAACTATATGAATACACAGTAATTTTTCATTTTAATAATTTATTATTATTGGTGTGGGGGGGGGGCTATTTTTAAATTACGCGACGTAAAACACACTTATTGCGTCCCTTACATCTATATAATTAACCGGTTTGTTTTTTAAAGGGAAGTAACCAATAATATTTTTGTAAGAGTTATTTCCCTTGCATTTCAACATTTTTTGTGCGATTAATTGGTTAAGGAATTAAGAAGAAAAAATACAAATCAAGACAAAAATGTGTCAATGAATTTTATTATTATAAAAAGGGAAAAAAATATTCTTTGTATTTTGTAATGAAAAAAAAAAGGAAAACTGATCTTTGATCTTAAAAATAATTGATATTTTCTTCATTTACAAAAATCTGAAAAATAATCAATTTAAAAATAACACGCATGCATTTGTCTCAGAACTTGTTGATTTACCCTTATAGGCATATATTTATATTTTTTTGGCATGTGTGCGTACACATATATATATATATATATATATATATATGCGTGGATACATATATTATGTAATTTTAGGTATTTTATGTACCCATTATTTTTATTATTTTATACATATATATTATATATAGGGCAGCGAAGGTAGAGCATTGGTAAAAGCCCAGGCTCTGGAATCATAATATGCGAGTTCAAAAAATGGTCTTGTGCCAAACTTGTTTGGTGCTGCTCACCAATTATATATATTATTATTTTATACATTTATGGCTTTAATATATACGTTTGGTTTAGTGATTCCTAATTTTGTTGGAGAGTTAAGTTTGTATTCTAGCAGTTTGTTTCAAAAAATTTCAATGTGTATTTTTATATGCAAATTTTGGGAGTGGTATATGTGTATACACATACCTTGCCATCTCAACCACATTTGGATCATTTTAAACTACTAAGTAGTAATACAAATAGAATCTGTTCCTTGATGATATCCCATTGAGTCGTAGAAGTACAAATATTATTTATTCTAAACCACAAAAGAATAGACTGTATTGTTACCAGATAAAAGATAAAACACTTTTGTTAGCCTGTAAAAGTAGTAATGGGCTTTTTGAAAATATTGTGCATAAAATCATTAAAAGTTTTTCCCATAACTTTTCACAAGTGAAATTTAGTCGAATCAATTTATTGTTTTGATCTACAACTTGGATGCTGAAATTTTGGCTGGCTTTGTTCCAAATTCTGGCCAATGACAGTTCAGTTTTTGTTCACTTCCAACAATATTTACAGCATCAATGATAGTTTTATTAATCCTTTGAATACTGACTTATCAAAATTACCAAGTAGTCACTCAGAGTTGTTATATTAGAGGAACATATTAAAGCCAAAATACTAGTGTGTCTTCTTTCGCCATATGTAGTCAGGGCTGATATTTTGGCCTATTAGGGTCTAAAGGGTTATTGATTGTGTTGTTAGAACTAAATCATCACTAATATGCCTCAGCTATGCTTAAAGAAAAATTGTATGATGTTCATGGTGATATTGGCATTACTATTTTTATTCTTCTGCCCCGAAGTGTAGATCACAGAATGAAAAATCTAGAGTGTTAAAGACCTTTGGGCCCACAGCCCAGTAGTAGTAGAAACAGAATCTTCAGCTGAAATGAATGTAATAGAAGTTATAATAATATATACTCGTACAAATAGTATTTATTCAAAATTAATGTTATATGTACTAGAAGTACAATAGGCTAGATCAATTTTTGGAACTATAAAAAGAATAATCTAAAGAAAGTTGCAAAATAACGTGAAATTATTCCAAGAAATATTTTATATAATAATTTTTTTTTTTTTTCGATCGTAAGATGTATATATCCTCCTCACATGATATATATATTAATTTTTTTTTTTTTGCTAGTCAGTTTTTTTTTTTCTTTGCATATCACCCTGTTCTGGGGTATTATCACCCCTATATTCAAGACGACATGGATTCGTCCGGCTAATACATAAGCCGGTCTGTTCTGCCTCCAGACAGAGAGCGCATGACCAGCTTAACCGCTAATGCAACACAGAGGCTCCCACCTTAATATTGTGATCCCGTAACAAGGTCACAACACACCCCATCCGATAAATAGTTTTACTAAGCCCTATTTTAGTGTAGATTTACGTATTTTATTTAGTAGTACGGTCAAGCCGCGATGAGACAACGATTCCCGTTAGATCACCGAAGTTAGGCAACATTGAGCCTGGTCAGTAGTTAATGGGTGACCATTTACGAATACCAGGTACTGTATGTTGCGCTGGGCAGGAAAATACCCAGGATAGTATCTGGGGGCGCTGTTAAACCCACTGTGTAGATGCACCCTAAGTCTCTGGGAAGACAGGCATCTAGGAGAAGGAAAACTCTGAGGTACAAACCTCCACTGCCTTGTGGATTACCTGAGCTAAGGAAAGGCTAAGGGAGTAAACCCTGAAAGAAAATCCGGAGTTGGAGTCCCTAAGGTGGTTCGAAACTGTATTCAGCTCGTTTCGGTAGCTCCTGCAACCAACTTGGTGCCAAACGTACTGCTCTGCTCTCCTTTGGAGTTCCATCGGCAAGGCCGAGAGGGGGGTACTGAGAAATGGGCAGAATCAGATACCCCCAAAAAACTTTGCCCAGGCCTTGCGCACTGGAAGGCTACTTTACTGCTGCTGTTCCTGCTCAACACGGGGCGCATTTCCAGAGACGGATGAACGGATGCCATCATCAGGCGTATTTTATGTACTTATTTTTTATTTTTAATTTGCATCGGATCATGATTGTTATATAGACATAGTCGTTGCTGATCCCCCCCTTCCAGTTGGTTATTGGCATTGCCCAATCATCAATAATCAAATGTAGTTTTTTTCTATTTAAGTCAAATTAAAAAATTCCTGTCTTTTGTTGTTCGCCTGTTTTCCCCCCGTCTTACATTTTCAACAACCAAGCATTTTTTTCGTGGCAAACAGGCTAGGACACAGGCCAAGGTCTGATCAACCTTGGCCGGTCAACCTGGTAAGACAGTCTGATGTTCAGAAAAGACTAAAACAGTCAATGATCCAGGGTTAACATCAATGAAGATGTGTCCCAAACATAGGCTGGGACACAGGCCAAGGTCTGATCAACCTTGGCCGGTCAACCTGGTAAGACAGTTTGATGTATAGAAAAGACCGAAACTGTCAATGATCCAGGGTTTACATCAATGAAGATGTGTCCCAGCCGCATCGTCTAGATGTATTCTTGAAATATATAAATTTTTTATTTTTTTGAGAAATCAAATTTATAATATAGTATATAGTTTTATATTTATAGAAATAGTCATGATATTGGTAACACCGGAAACATGTATCCATAAATTTGAAACTTTGATTTAACAAAAAGAAAATAATAAAACTATTAAATAATTGATATTTTCAAGATAATTTTCACATTAAATTAAATGTGAAATGACTAATACTCAAAATGTTTGGTTTTTACACTAATTTTTAGGCAAATCTGACAAAATCAAGCATTTTTTCAGTTTTTCTATTTAACATTTTCATGCCAAACACTAAAAAAAAAAATCAAAGAAGATTCATATCTAATTTTTTATATAAGTATTTAATAGGTATATAGACAAATTTTGGTACATTATTGTTTTGGTGATTTAAAAAATAAATTGATGAATCAACGGACTGTACAAATAGCATTTATATTAAATTGATGATACAAGTAATATTTATTGTAGGCCAATAGTAAAGTATGAGAGGCAAAAGTCAGAAAAGAAAATCATCAATGTTTCTTTATAATTATGTTATTCTAACCAAACCATGGCCATATTCGTTGGGCTATAGCAGGTGATAACATTGCAGTAAAGAATCCAGCAAAGAGGTTGACTAAATGGTTATTAAGCCAAGGTCGTCCACTGATGTGTTTAACTGAGGGACCATCATGTTCTACAATCACTTTCCGCTTTGTATCAAAACCTGAAAAATAAAGGAAGAAAATAACAAGAGCAGAAATCTAATGATGCATCAGTCATCCAAAATTTACAAATCATCTCTTTATTTTTTTACATTCTAGTATTTCTTCAAACAATTCTTTGACAATAGCAAGGAGGCACAAGGGTGCAATATTCCAAGGAGCTAACCACCGTCAGGCCAGGAGTTACGGCCCCTGACGGAGCGAACTCTCCAGAGAGAATCGAGCCTTAGGTGACATCGGCTGGCATCCCCCCAAAACACCCAACAAACATTGATACCTCCTTCCCTGGGACATTACAAAGGGGTTAATAAATGCTTAGGAACACAAGTTCAAAATCCAGTTTAACCATTAAGTTTTCTTTCGATTGCTCAGAACTAGTAAGACTCATTAACTAATCTAGAGCAATTTATTTAGGTGAGGAACAAAACTGATTCTGGTTAAATGCACCTCATAAATCTAGAAAGAACCCAAAAAAGAGGAAACTCTATATGAGAAAACCTATATGAAAGCCATAGAGCACATGAATATTACTGTAAAGTTTAAAACCATTTTTGTAGGTGATAAAATGTTCCTAATTAGAGGTTTGTTTGCAGGGCTCTACAAGTAAATTTTAGTTAACCTTTGACAACAAAAGATTTACATTTATAAGTCAAATAAAAATGTTACTAGCCTAACCCATGAAATGTTACTCTAATGTTATGAATAAATCAAATTCAAAACTTAGTTACTGTCTAAGAAAGTTTAATCACTTTTTACTTTGAACTATAATTTCTTTTATATAAAAAATTTGTTGAATATTTTCAGACATTTTTTAAACAGCCTGGTTTAAAAAAAAATAAGAGTATATTGTTTTATATTCTATTTTATTAAATCTTTTATTGTTTAAATAATTTGACTTTGTTCATTCAATTAAAAAAAAGAAAAAAAAGTTAGAAAGATATTTTTCATTCAATGTTTGGAAGAATGTTGGTGAAAAAAAAAACAATTGCCAGATGTGTTTTACTTTTAATGTAGAGCCCTGATTTGAACCACAATTGAGAACCACTGGTCTAAATAATAAAAATAAAATAAAGATGAATTGATTTTGAATAGAAAAGTCTACATAAAAGTGTTCCTTGAAGAGTTAATAAGAGAGCTGATAATATCAGAAAAGTGACAGAAATTGACTTCAAATACCTGAAAATTGTATTGTGGCTCCAAGACAAGAGTCAATGAGAGAACCAATAAGTCCACATAAAATCCCTTGTAAAACAATCGGCCATTGTGGTGGACTCTTGTACAGCAGTTTATGATTTAATAACAGCAATAATGTAAGGTAATAAGCACCACCAGCAATGAATCCTCCAAGGATGCTGGCCAGTAGACCAGCTATAGAGACACCACCATTTGTTCCTATAAAGAGAAAAAAATTTTTTTTTTAAGTATTAAGTTGCTGAACCCATAAGAATCTCATGTTTAGAATAGGATTCTAGTATATATTTTTCTAAAAAAAAAAAAAGGACAAATATTTTTTTTTATTGGTTATTGTTGCTATTTCCCCAATTGAACACAAAACTACAGTTTTACACAAGGCCATAACATGTTACCTTGCATTTCAGCCACAAGGTTGTAGGTTTTCTCTTCCAAAAATTTATGCTTTGGACACATTTGACTAAAATTCAATATATTTTCTTTTTTAGTAAACATTTGACTTAAATATTATTTTCTTTTTTTTTTTTTGACACATTTGACTAAAATTTAAAATTATTTTTTATTCTGGGCACATTTGACTTAAATTCAATATTTTCTTTTTTTGGGCCCATTTGACAAAATATTTCCTTTGTTACTTTGGTCAATTCAAGGAATCAGAACCTATCTGTAGACTTAAGGAATTTAACAAGATGAGCAGGAAATTTATATGCAGAATAAACCTTAGTTTGATATGAACATTGTGATTAATATTAGCCAATATTACACAATTCCAGTATAGAATAAAGCAATACTAGATCTAAATTTTCTTAATAAAAAGCTCTTAAATTTGAAGAAGACAATTTTATTTTGATTAACAAAGTATTTTATAACTTTACCTTTCATTTACATTGCAAATCTATTTTAACTCACCTTTTGGTACTCTCTTAAACGTGGTTATAAGTCTTGGTTCTCCAAATGGTAAGACAGGACCTAACTCTGAAGCAAAGGTATCTCCAGAACAGCATGAAAGAGCCCCCAAGATTGCCATAGAGAGCCAAGATGAATTGTAGTCTCTGCCAAAATTTACAGGTACTTCTTTTGATCCTACATCAAATGCATACATAAACGCAATTACAGCAGGTAGACCAGCATTAGAAATAACCTGGATCCAATTTCGCTGTCCACCTGTTTTAATTATGGTAAAAGAGAAAAAATAAACAGTATTTACTCTAAAGCAGTTTAATGACTTAAGTTTTATTTAATAGTAAATTTTTTTTTTTTTATTCTAGTGAATTATAATGAATTTTAACCTAATAGATTCTCTAATATTATTCTTATGGCTTTTATGCTAATAAATTCTAATACATTTTATTTGTACACTTATTATTCGGACTGTTGTTCTCATACTTATCATTGCTATATTCACAATCCTTGGGATGAGGCATGAAGATTTGTACAGCTATTATTCAGAATGTTGTCCTCATCCTTATCATTGCTATATTCACAATCCTTGGGATGAGGCATAAAGATTTGTACAACTATTATTCAGACTGTTGTCCTCATCTTTATCATTGCTATATTCACAACGTTTCGGTCAATTAACCCTTCGGCCTTCTTTAAGTGATTGAACCAGTTTGAATATAAAATGTATTATTTTTTCGGAATACTTGGGATGAGGCTTGAAGATTTGTACAACTATTATTCGGACTGTAGTCCTCATCCTTATCATTGCTAGTTCGATCACCTGAAGAATGCCAAAGGGTTAATCGGACAAAACGTTGTGAATATAGCAATGATAAGGATGAGAACAACAGACCGAATAATAGTTGTACAAATTTTCAAGCCTCATCCCAAGGATCCCGAAAAACCAATAAAGGTTCTAAGAATTCTGTTGTTTTGCACATGAAATATAAACAGCAAAAAACAAAAAAGAATCCAATAGCATCACTTACCATATTTGAAATCTTCTTCTAGTTTGCGTTTTTGGTCACTGCGGTATTTTGTAGCAGATGATGCAGAGAAAAATAAAGCAATTAAAGTAGCAGAAAAGCAGTAATTACTAAAAGTCAGCAGAAAACCAACAACAATGGCTGCAAAGAAAAAAAAAGTTATTCTAATTGTTTTATGGAAGAAGAAACAACAATGCAAAGAAAAAAAAATGGTTGTGAAAAATTATTTTAATTGAGTAATACTGAATTTTAACACCCATGGGTGCCGTATCTAGTGATAGTTAGTGACAAACTGTATATGAACACCCATATGTGCGAAAATTAATGCCCGCACACACACACATGTAAGCACTGAAATGAAGAAGCACACAGAGGCAAGACCAATACATATGCACACATGTAAGCACTGTCTAGAGCATTTACCAGTTTGTGTTGAATTGAAAATAGGATTTTAGTAACTGCCAAAAATAACGGCTTTTTTCGGCAATACTGAATTTTAACACCCATGGGTGCCATATCTAGTGATAGTTAGTTCAAACTGCATATGAACACCCACATGTGCGAAAATACATCAATACCTTAATGTTTTATGGAGGAAGAAGAAGAAAAATCATTTTTTATTTTTATGTTAATACTATTTCTTAGGGAAAGAAAATATTTTTGTGCTTTTGCTTTAATTTCTTTTAGGAGGTGGAGGCAAACATATATTTACTTTTATGTTATTATGAAAACAAAACAATCGCTATTTGAAATGTTAAGTTTTAAGTAAGCAGAACTTCTTTTCAAAAATAAACAATATATAAACTTTTTTTTTTATTTCAACAACATAATAAAAAAATTTTTTTAAATTTTAAGGTGTCGGGGCTATTTATTCCGCTAAACGGCACTCTTGCCTGGGTCTGTATCCTAATTTCATATGTTATAGGTAAAAATGATAGTAGGTTTGAAGACAAAGACATGAACAGACCTGCAAAAAGCCCTGATATGTCCAAAGATTTTCGTTTGTAGCCAATAAACCCTAAAACCATAGGAAGTAAAGTCGCAAAGGCATATCTAAAAGGAGATGAAGACCTTCCTGCAAGATAAAAAAAAATGTATTTATAAATTCATTTGTAAGGAAAAATAATATTAATGGATTTTAGTTGTTTGATTGGTTGACATTGTTTTCAAGAATATTGGCATTTCTGGTTGTTTGATTCCATAACAAAAAAAAGACAATTCAACTCTGTTTTACACAAATTGTATTTTGTAATATCAATAATTAATTTTTCAAATAGTACTAAAAAGTTCTCTCTCTCTCAGCTTTAACTGTACTATATATAATTGATAGCTATACAATACAATTATTGATGATACTATACAATTAGTGACTATACTACATACTATACAATTAGTGAGTATACTATAAGCTATACAGTTAGTGACTATACTATATACTATACAATTAGTGAATATACTATGTGCTATACAATTAGTGACTATACTATATACTATACAATTAGTGACTATACTATATACTATACAATTAGTGACTATACTATATGCTATACAATTAGTGACTATACTATATGCTATACAATTAGTGACTATACTATATACTGTACAATTATACAAGTCCAATTAAATTCAAGCAGTAGTTGTCACTGTCTGTGAGACTCTTCTTTTCATACTAATCCTAAGTCATGAAAACGGCTTGTTATTATGCAGCTGGAGGCAATCTGACAAGAGTCTGCATTAATTTATGTGATCATTGGATAGGAAAACTTGTGGGAGCAGCCATTTTTTTTCCTCCTCTTGACTAGACACAATGCCTAAACTTGTGAGCAGTTTAACCCTTATGGCCCTAGGGGGCCGATATATCGGCATTAGTAACCAAAGGCAAAAAATGACACACTGACATTTCAACCCTAATATGGTTCTTTACTAAAACAGCTCTGAGTGACTACTTGGTAATATTGCTAAGACAGAGTCCAAAAATAGAGATTGAAATATCAATGTGTATATGTCTTCTTCTGCCTTAACCGTTTCAACCCCGACTTACCAAAATTACCAAGTAGTCACTCAGATTCGTTATATTAGAGGAACATATTAAAGCCAAAATATTGGTGTTTATATTTTTACCTTATGTTGTCAGGGCAGATATATCGGCCTCTTAAGGTCGAAAGGGTTAAGTCGCCAGGGCCGATATAACGATTCTTAAGGGTTTAAAGGGTTAATCATGAGTCATGTTATTGCAACAGACACAAGTACTGACTGCTAATATTCCATAAATGTTATCAGGTTCAGGTAGTATGTCAATTTGTGTTAAGTCTTTGGACCCTGACGAAGCAAAATTGCCAAGTAACCCATCAGAGCCGTTCTATTACAAGATCATATTAGGGCCAAAGTATCAGTCTCTCTACTTTTGCCTTAAGTCACCAGGGCCAATATATTGGCCAGGTAGGGTCTAAAGTTGTAATATTTAGCTATTTCCACATTAAACATTATTTCCAAATTAAACAAAGACAATGTTAGAGGCAAAAAATGTAGCAACAATTTATTTAGTCAGATGGGAATTGCAGAAATTTTAAATAATTTCAAAAGTAAATTTATGCAACTAACGCTAGAACAACAAAGGTAAATGGCTTTAAGTCAGTTAAAGTTAATAAAAACTTGATCAGGGTTGCCAGATTGGCCTTAAAAAGGCAAATTTGGCCTCTAAATTGAAATTTTGGCCTTTTTTCCTTAATTTTTTACTTTCTACTTTTAACTTCGTGAACCCATTTCCATTTGGTAAATTTGAATGGCTATAAAATTATAATTTTGCCTTTTTTATATAATTATTTTTAATTTTTATTATAATTTGGTCTTTTGTGCCTTTTTCTGGACTATCATAGTTTTCTTGTCTATCTAGCAAAAAAAAATCAACGAACATTACCTGAAATCGTGTTGATAGTGAAAATACACAGACTTGGTAAAGAACAACAAATTATTGTGATTAATAAAAGAAAATGATGCGCCACATTACTGTTATCACTTATATCCATTTTAAAACAGACAAATAAAAGAAAGTTAATATTAATTAAAGAAATAATTTATCATTTCTTGTTTAGATTTGCTTTCATTTCAAGTCAAAAAGCACAAAAAAAACTGATTAGATTGTTTCAATTACTGAAAAAAATACTGGAACTAAGGCTAGCTAAAAGAAAAAAACAACATATTTCATTTGGAAATGTAAAGTTCTTATCATAAATAAAATAAAATGTAAAAATTCCGACACACAGTGTAGGTTGTGTTGAATGCGCAGTCGCAGTGATTACGGAGCGAAAAGTTTGAATTTGAACTCAAAAATAGAAGGGACATCACTCAAATATTACGTGCTAACGGTGTAAATATAAATAAATCGCCCTCTTTAAAATCTAATTAAAAGGGAGCGTTTAAAACAAAACTTTATATATATTTCATAATCACAATCGCATTCATTGCACTATTATCATTATTCATTTTATTATTTGATTTCAAATATAATAGTTTTTAATCTTTTATTCTTGTTGTTATTTCTTCATTTATTATTTTCTCTGCAGTCATACGCAACAAAGTTCCCACAATCATAAATTATTCGGATTAAAACATTAAGTTAAAAAAAATATTTTTTAAAATCATTGGATACATTTGAATTCAATTATTTTTTAATTCTTGTTTCATCTTTGGACCCTGACTTGGCGAATACCAACTAGTTACTCAGAACCGATGATCGATCATCGGCGATCTATTAGAAGACCATAACAAGGCTAAAATATTGATGCCTCGTTTTTGCTTTAGGTTACCAGGACCGATATGTCAGCCCAATAAGATCTAAAGGGTTAACTTTGATTACGATTATTATTCGGGCTTTACTGGCCGATGTTTGTGCCTTTTTGTGCCAAGGTACATTCTGGTGTGGTGTGGTGCCGGCGGTGTGTGTTGTTTGCGGTGCGACGGTGTGCCCGGTGTGGTGGTGTGTGTAATGGTGTGGGTACCTAGTCCAATGACCCTGGTGCCTTTCGGCCAACTTCAGGTTTAGATTATTTTTAGTATCTCCTTGTCGATTATATTTGTTGAGAAGAATCTTTAATTGCGATTCTTAAAAAACACTTAGACTTCTCGATGTATGTGTTACCGACTGTTCTTCTCTGGAAACAGCATGGAAACAAAAAATGATTTAAATTAAATTTGAAGAAATTTCATTTGAAAAAAAAATGTGATTTTTTTTTTTATTTATTTTTGCTTCTAACCAAAAAACATGTCGAATCTGCCGACATTTAGATTTTCAATAATTATTTCAAAATGAGGACCAAAAATTGAAATCCACACTTTTGTCACCGAGTCCAGTCAGTCTTCATAGAGAAAAATAATTAACTCATATAATCCCCATTCTTATAATCTGAACCCAACCCTTACTCCATGTAATTTACTACCCAATTTTTAATAAAATATTTTTCAAATGTATTTGGGTTTTGTAATAAAAAAGTTATTTAACTACAGGCCCTAAACTGAGGCCACTCTGTGTCCTCGCTTAAACCTAGGAAATAAAGTAAATAGAAGGAATGAAATTGATGACGATTGTAGTTATAGTTCCGCAGTGAATAACATATTGAATGAAGCACGAGAAAAGAAACATTTTTAATTGCATAAAAAGAAATAACAAGAAATATCCTGAATTCCTTTAATTTTCATTTGGACTGTAAATGATTTTTTTTTCTTTTTTCATAATCCAGATTTTGCTGTATATTTTAATTAGTTCAACGATTTCTTTAAGAAATATAAGGCTTTCCTTGTGTCGCTTTCGCTTTCCAGTCTTTCTGCACATCTTTTTTGCAGACGAAATTTATTTATCAACAAATATTTTTCATATTTTCTTTTCGTAACACTATTTTCAAGAATTGATTGTTAAATGTTGAATTGAAAACAAAAATACTTTTATAACATCTGAAATAAATTGATAAATAATCATAAAAAGCTATCAATTAATTCTCTTCATAAATTGACTCCAAAAAGCAAAAAATAAAAAAAAATTAAAAAAATTAAAACATGTAAGTAATAATCGTTTTTTTTATATTTAAAGTTTCACTTCTTCCTTATTTGTTGTTTTTTTCTTCTTCTTCTTCTTCTTTTAAATACATCAATATTCATTATCATCATTTTTCGAAAAAAATATTGTTCTAGCTTGGAAATTGAGTTAAAGATAGAAAAACAAAGTGATTATTTTTATATATTAAAAAAAAAACACAACACACAACAACAACAACCAATTAAAAACAAACCCCGAATTTAAAAAAAAAAAAAAAAAAGGTGAAAGGAAGTGAACACTGAACACTACTCATCAGTCATCACCCCCAATTCCCACTCTAAATATAATCCTTTTTCGATATAATTTGTTCATTAGATTTGTTTTTCCCTTATCATCATCATCATCATGATCATTTACAATCATCTTCTTTGGACAAGTACTATTAGTCACCACTACTACTTACTTCTTCTTGTCGTTTATATCATTCAATTTTTACACCCAGTGGTGGTGGGTGTGGTGTGGTGGTGCGGTGCAGTGGTGCACTGGTGCATTTGGGCAGCAAATTTGTATTTGCTGTTTCCGTAGCGTACTTTTTTACGAGAAAGAGTCGCTAGCCCTATGCTTAATCGTTGCACCCAGTGGTGCATTGGGCAGCAAATTTGTATTTGCTGTTTCCGTAGCGTACTTTTTTACGAGGAAGAGTCGCTAGCCCTATGGTCAACCCCCAAACTGGAGGATGTATTAACCATGACCGGGTAGAAATGTTGAGTTTTGGAAATTTATCCCCAATAATTTTTGCCTTCTATAGTTGTTGTCTCATTAAATTTTGATCAACTAATCTAAATCTTTTTTAGTTTTTCTACCAGAAAAGATTTTAAATGTGTCTATGGTAAAGAGTTATTGAAGGGAGGTAATTTGATCCTCACTAATTACTGTTTGTGATTATGATTGTTATTAGTAACCTATATATGCACTGATGTATTAATGTATATTTACAGTTTTTATGCATTCCATTTTTTTTTAAATCAAATATTTCATGTATAAATTTCTTTTTCGGTTTTCAGCTTTTTTTTTTTTTTAAATGACATCAAACGAAAATAAAATGATTTTTCAGTGTTCAGGGTGTCAAGAAAACTTGAATTTTGAATCAAAAACATTTCCATGTCTTCATTCATTTTGCGCCTCATGCCTGGACAGATACTTCCCTGGCCAGACAACTGGAAAGGGTCATTGTCCAGAATGCAGTGAACCACTAAAACTTGATGAGCTGAGACTATCTAAAATTTTACTGAAATCTATGAGACGGACACAATTATTACAACGATGCGATGATTGGAAATGTGAATTATGTTTGGAAGATAGTGTTCAATCTAAAGCACAAGATTGGTGCGATGAATGTCAAAAATTACTCTGTGTCAATTGTAGTCGAATTCACTATAAACTCCATCCTGGACACAATTCTAAAGAATTAACTGAAATTGAGCAAAATAACATTATTGAAACAATGACAGAGGATATGTGTTTATTGCATGAAAAACTGCAGGAATCCTATTGTAAACAATGCAATGTATGTTACTGTGACTGCTGTTATGAGATTCACTTGTCAAAGTCGCCTCTTCCAGGCTGTTCTTCTCAGTATCCATTGTCTGTAAGGGAAGAAGCTAAAAGACAAAAACTGAGGGCTTCTAACCTAGACAAAGAAATAGAAAGCCTAGAAAAGGAACTTAAAGTTGTTAACCAAAACTGCAGGGTTTACATGCAGACATTAAATTCAGAATTTGAATTCGAATGCCAAAAGTTATGGCTGGACATGGAAGAAATGATGGAGACTGCCAAACATAAAACAAGAGAACTATGTGAAGAGATGAGATATCTGACAAAAGAGCAACTGGAAAAATGGCGGCTTTTAATTGAAGAGAATGAAAAAATATTAAAACAATTAGAAATATGGCGTCTCAATTTGCATCATTTATTGAGAGAAGATTTTCAAGATGGAGACATTGTTTGTGGAATTAACCTACTCGGATCAAAGCTATCATATAAGCTTCAAAAATGTATTGAAAAACCCGAGAAATGTCAGTTGGAAGTCACAGTTCCAAATTGTTGGTCACAAATTGTTGAGCAAGTAAAAAACATTGAAGAAATTGGATCTGTGTCTTTGGTTAAAGGAAGCCTGGAGTTTGAAGATGAGTTCTGCCTATCAAAAATGAACCTGCGTGAAATTAATTCAATTTATGTGAGTGACGAGGACAACCATTTCTTTCTTGCTGACTGGACTAAAGGCTCAATTATAGAATTTTCTGAAAACGGAAAATTTATAACCAAATGTAATTTATCTGATGAAGAAAAAACTGACAGATTCTTCTTTTTCCCTAGAAGTAGATTTTTTCAGCCCTGGGAAATTTGCAAAGTTACTGCAAACAGTATTGCTGTTCTTGGGAGTTATAGAGTTTCCAGAGATTTGTACGAAAATAGAATATTTGTCTTGGAAAGAAAAAAACATCCCCCATTTCTAGAAATTAAAAAAAAGCTTAAATTACAAAATGGGCCATTTTGTTCATTTTGTAAAATAAAAGAAAACTTTTATGTTTGTGAATTTAATCGAGCTATTCACTCATTTATGGAAAATGGGGATAAAATAAAAAGCCTGAAACCTGAATGTTTTGGAGTCCGAATCCGTGCTGATCCATCTAATGATCATTTCTGGGGAATTAAAAGAATACTGACTTCCGAATTAGGATTGATTCATATCGACTCCCAAAATGGAAAAGAAATTGATTGTATAAAAATTGAAAATGAAAAAGTAATTTCAGATTTTTGTTTAAGGAACAATTTTTTTTATTTGTGTAACAAAACAGGGATTTTTTCACCAGAAAAAATATTGTATAAATTCAAAAAAAACTCAGACGATTATCCAAAATTTTTTGTCTTAAAAAATAAAATTTTTCTTTATGCTAAATTTAATAATAAACCAAAAATTATTGTCTTAAAAATCAATTGAAAAATAATTGAAATCCAAACTATTTAAACTTTATTTTTTTCCCTTTAAATAAAAATATTTAAAAAATACTTTGGTGTTTGTTTTAATTGAATCATTTCTCTATCCTTTAGAATAAAAAATTACATTTAAATGATAATGTTGGTATATAATACTGATATTGATAACAATCTCAAAGGACTTTGGAAATAGGAAAATCAAGCCTTTTACAGACTACAACTAATAAAAACAGATGACACATTCAGAAAGTACCGGAGTGAAAATTTAACCAAGAAGAAGAAATAAAGAAGAATGATGGGAAAAAAACTCCTTTGCAAATTTCTGATTTAGAGACTTAACATTTCAACTGGAAAAATAACTGCTTAGGGGACAAACTTGGAAAATAAATTAGATTGTTGTAGATCTGTGTAACATCCACTAAGTGAGGGCTATTTAATATTTGTATGTTTTGGAGCTTGTTATTTGAACGATAATAAGGAATGCAAATATCAACCTTTAAAAGAAGGAACTTTATTTATTGTATCAACACAATTGACTCAGAACGTCGAGTTAAGTAAACTGTCCACTAGCAACACATGCGTTGTTGGTCTGGATTCTCAGAGGGTATTAAACTTGCCTTTTGTTGCTGGCTAATCAGGGATTTGTTAGAGAGAGAGAGGAGCGAGAGAAGCTGAGGGAAATAAAAAGTTGAAGGATTCTGGGTAGTAGTTCTTGGACTGAAGTTGAGGCTTAAAAGGAGGAAAGGGTCAAAAGTTATTCTGTAGATAGGTAGAATAGTATTATTTTTGGCCTTCCGGCTTTTTGATAGAGGGTCAGTTACGGTCACTCCTATAGATACTTTGGTCATTGGAGTGTAGTTTCCTAAAATAATTTTCAGCTTTCAAAAAATTACAGCATTTTTCTTAGAAAGAGAATAGTCTTGGAATTACAGAAAAACAACTGATCAAAATGAGCTTAAAAGAAGCATTAAAGCAAAGCCAGGCAATGATTTTTGGGAAACCAGAAAAAAATATAATTGAATTAATCAGGACTGAACAATTAAATGCTAACAATTAAACACGTTAACTTTCTATAATTATAATTTTGAATAATGAATAATGATTATAATTTGAAATATAGTCAATTTTAATAGTGTTTGAAATTCGGTTTAACTAGATCAGGGGTGGGTAACATACGGCCCGCGGGCCGGGTCTGGCCCCTGAAGGGATTTCGACTGGCCCGCCGTATCCAACCATACATTGTAATGTGGTCCGTGGCCTTAGCTGCGTTCAAATCTAACTGATGTTCATCTACAGTCTTTACTGAGAATTTCTACATCGAACATGCAGCCAGAATTCAAACAGCTTACTGACGAGTTTGAGCAGCCACAAATGTCTCATTGACTTTAGTAGCTATTGAAGTAGAATCTGTACATTATGATAAAATAATAAATTTATTAAG
>JAUZSX010145554.1:0-17200 GCA_034780655.1 Idiosepius hallami
CTCCCGAGTTAACGAGCCCCATCTGCCCGAGACAGCTAAAGGTGAATGTAATGGTTTTGACTGGGATTTGAACTTGCATAATGTGATTTCAAAACCCGAGCTTTTACCAATGTTCCACCTTTGCTACCCAAAGCGCCAGAATATAATTATTATGATTATTCCCATATAATTCTTACTGCTATGTCTTTACCTCTAGGTATTTGTTCATTATGAGTGGGCTATAATCATCTGCTGAAAATATATATATATATATATATAGGGAGAGAGAGAGGGGGGAAATGAGATGGATTGATAAATATTTCAACATAGAAGTGAGTGTGATAATGATTTTCTAGTTAATTAATTTGGTAATGTTTTGTATTGCAAAAGATCTGTGAAGCCAAGGAGCCATGATGCGGCCCCTAGGGAGCTTGCGTCCCCATCCACAATTCCGAGGTCTGCGGGGGCCCTAAGCACAGCCCTGCTCCTGGCCTTCACAGAATGAAAAAAAAAAAAACACATGGTTATTAGAATTAACTGAAAAATTATTATTAAGTAAGCGTAGACACAGAGTCAACGGTCTTCGGTGACTGTCCTGTCAGTTCTTCCTCGCCTGGCTGCGCGCGGCGGCGGTGTGGCCATCAGGCCGAAAGGAAGCGTCCAGTGTAATTTACATTATTGACACTCCGCAATGACCAGCATAACCTTCAACATAACAGTTGGACGGACAGACGGATAACAAACGCTTCTTAATACCAGGATGCCTTCTTCACTGCAACGTGCAACGAACGACGAGCCTATCATCATTCAATATTTTCGACCCCTTTGCAGCTATTTTTCAAATTTGTTTTTGCAGATGTCTGAATCTCTAAAAAGTTCGCAAAGTAATGTTCCCCCTCCCCGTCCGGCGAAAGACAAGGTCATTTTTAAGGCAGAGGAGTAGGAGGACTGGCTGGCGGACAGGAGGGCGGGCACGGGAAGTCTGCTGCTGGTCATAAGTGAGTTTTAGTGGGGGGTTTTCGCCTAAGAACTTCATGATGTTAGAGACTATAGACGAAGTATTTTATTTAAAAAATTATTATTTTTTGTGTTGTGTTCAATGAATAATAAAAGTCATATTTTGAAGGTTTTTACGGAAATCGCTAATATCGAACGGACGACTTTTTTCTTTTCTTTTTAAACTACTTAAAACTTAAAATCCATTATTTTCGAACATTGAACAACAACAGTCAGTCAGTACCCTTTGGTAACTGTAACAGTGTTACAAAATAGTGTTAACACTAATATGTAACACTGAATATTTATAGAATTAAAAGCAAGATTAAACTTTTTAAAGAACTTTTAATAGAATTTTAGGTGATTACAAGTTGGTCTCAAAGTGAGTGCTCTCTCTACTAGTGCTTGCTGCAGTCTGAGTGCTGCTGCTGCAGTGCTGCACTGCTGCGCTGCACTCACTGGTGTGTGTGGTGTGCGTGCGGTGTGCATGCAGCTGCAGCAGTGAGTGCACTCACTACTGGTACTGACTGCTCCACACGAGCAGACGATATGTTTTTCTTGTAGATTTCGGTTTGTTGGTCGATATTGGTGATAAAAACGTCCAAAGTATGAATTTATTTCATTAAACACTTTGCAACAAATCAAACCTAACACCACTCCTTAGGATCCTTCCTTTTGAAAAAAATATTAATATCTTCTAAAACAAATAATTTCTGACGGAAAAGAAATACGACAGTGTGTTGTATGGTTCCTAAAGGATTCCATGCCATGACCAATGATGACCATGCATATGTTAGTATCTTTCTGTGTGATTTTCACACCTAAACATAATTTTTACCCGAAAATCTCATTTAACCCTTTAAACCCTAAAGAACTGATGATATATCGGCCCTGACGACTTAAGGCAAAAGAAGACACACAAACAACGATATTTCAACCTCCAATTTTGGACCCTGACTTAGCAATATTACCAAGTAGTCACTTAACCCTATAAACCCTAAAGAACCGATATATCGGCCTTTGGCGAATTAAGGCAAAAGAAGACACACAAACGATATTTCAACGTCTCCACTTTTGTATCTTGACTTGGCAATATTACCAAGTAGTCACTCAAAGCCGTTCTAATAAAGAACCATATTAGGATCGAAATAAAAGTGTCTTTTTTGCCTTTGGTTACTAAGGCCGATATATCGGCCTTTTAGGGTCGGTGGCGAAAAAGATACATGATGAAATCTTTAAGGTTCAGGGTTAGAGATAAAGATAAAGGCGATAATTTAGGCGTATGAGGGGGGGGTCCCCGCGGGGTGGGGTCCCCGCCCCGGGTCCATCAATCAAAAGTGGTGTGGTCACTGGTGTGGTGGCGGTGTGGGTGCGTTCGTTGGGCAGAAATTTTTTTTTTTTTTTGCTGTTTCCGTAGCATGCTTGTTTTACGAGAAAAAGTCGCTCAAACTGGGGGGCATTTTGTGGGTTTTTGAAATCAGTGTTCACTTACACTTCACTGTCTGTTTTTGTTGCCCTTTCACCTAGATGAGCTACTGACTCTAGTGACTCTCCCGAGTTAACGAGCTCCATGAGGCGGTTAAAGGTGAATGTAATGGTTTTGACTGGGATTTGAACTTGCGTAATAATACGATTCCATAGTCCAAATGCTCTACTTTTCGCCGCCTATTGCAGGGAGGAGGGGTGGAATATGCGACAAAAAACGTTTAGCAGATTCGTTTACAGAGAAATCTAGTAGAAAAGTAAATAAAATAAGAAGGACTCTATTTGTTCGACAGACATTTAGCGACAATGAACAAGAGCTCTCTCTCTATATATAACAAATAAAAGACACAGAGTTAGGCATCATTTAGAATATCGTGACAGTCAATGAGAATAATACAAATTTAGCAACTTTTCAACTTACCTACAAACTGGTCCCATTTGTAATATAGTAAGTCCGAAGCGGAATAGCCACATTTTGGGAGGTGATTTTTGCCTCGTGTCTTTTTGTTGATATTCTCTTTTAAAATCTTGATAATAAAAGTAGAAATTCAAGATTGAATTCGTAATCGATGGGAAGGCCACAAAAGTTAAAGTCAATGCAAACCATAAATATTTTGATTGATAATAATATTGAACTGAGAGAGCAATATCGGAAATAAAATCCACATAGAAACATACAATTGTAATCAAGGCAATGGTTATGTCAAGATTACTATAAGTTAATTTCGGAGGAAGACCGTCTACTTGATCGGAATCGATAAATATTGGATCACGAAAATATCGAACTTGTTTGGAACGATTGGAATTTCGTGTGGTTGCTGTTGTGATTGACATGATTGATTAATTATCAGAATGATTGGTTATTGAATACAAAACGTAAACAAAATCTTTTTGTTATTATTTTTTTTTTTTTTTTTTTTGAAGAGGTCGATATTATATTTACTTGGTGAACAGCAATACCAACCAAGTTTGGCACAAGGCCATTTTTAAGAAGAATGCAATGGTTTTGACTGGGATTCGAACTCGCGCCGCGCGTACTACTACTACTACAATTGCAGAGATTTCATTTCACCAAGGAAATGCTCCAACTTCGCTGTCTATGAACCCAAAAAGAAAAATTTTAAATAAAATACAAAAGATAATTGTTAAATTCGATAACTCAAGCAAAAGTTATTCATTTTTTTTTAAATTCAATAAAATTATTTTTTCTGTGTTCAAAAAATAAAAATTATTGTAAATATTTTTTCGTTAAATGTTTTTTTCTTTTTACTCTTTTTTCTTTCCATATTTCTTTTTGAACAAAAAACCTTTTTAAAATTATTTTTAGAATTCAATTCTTATATAAAATATAAATATATAAAAATCAAATTTCTTTCCTTTAAAAATAAATGTTGTTAATTTTTTGAGGCATCAAAATTTTAAGGCTTTTCTTTCCGGTGAATTGGTTTATTTTGTCCCCGAATAAATTTTGGTTCGGATAAACTGATAGACATTAAGTTCAATTAGTTTTCAAAAGTTTTCTTCTTGATGTCCGTGCAGAAGTTTTTCTTTTTTGTTTTCATTTTTTGAACAGTTTATGTTTTTCATTTTTTTGTTTTTTGTTAAACTAAACATCGAGTCACAGTCAGTAATGGACAATAAAACTTAAAGCAAGTTTTTACTTTTACAAATTAACAGCGCCACAAATTTAAAAAGAAATTAAACTAAGTTTATAAAAGTTCTTTTTTAATTTCTTTAAATATATTTTAAAGAAAGCATTTTGTCGTGTTCTTCCTTCGTCTGTTAGACTGTTCCTGTTCAGTGTTACTGTTGTTCCGTTACAGCAATTTCTTGAAAGTATGAAGAAGTGAAGTGGGTAGTTACAAACGAGTCAAAGTGAAACGAGTAGAGAGAGTCCAGTCGCTCTCGTCAGGAATCTATAATGCAATGAATGAGTGAACAACAACCTTAACTCTGACGAAGTCTGGTTATTATTGTCTAAAGTCACGAAACAATTTTTTTTTAAAAATCACTTGGAAAAGAAGTCATCTTAAAAATCATTTTCAAAATTAAAAATCTTTTTCATCTGTCCATTTTCTTCGACAATATATTTTTTTCGTTTTCAAATAATTTTTTCATCCATTGTAATGCAAAGTAAAAACCACACCACCTACCTCACCTCACTCTTATATTTATTGTGACTAAATGTTTGAACCCCGACTTATCAAAATTACTAAGTAGTCACTCAGAGTCGTTATATTAGAGGAACATATTAAAACCAAAATATTAGTGTGTTTCCTTTTGCCTTATGTTGTCACGGCCGATATATGGGCCTCTTAGGATCCAAAGGATTAACGTTGTTGCATGTTGTTGTGTAGAGAGAGGGAGTGGAGAGAGCACTGACTTTGGTTGAACCAGTTAAACGGAAAAAATCAAATTAAAAATTTGAGATTTTTTAAAAGTAAAAATACTTTCTAAATCAATACATCAGTTTGTCTGGAAACAGGCGAGGAGGTTTCTAAAAATAGTGAAAAAAAAACTTCTTCGGATTTCAGGAGATTGTTATTTTGTTTTGGTTTTTAAATTGATGAAGGAAGAGAAACAAACAATGTCAAGTAGACACAGATAGAAAAAAATGTTTTAGAGTTAAATAAATTCAGAAATAAATGTCTTTTGACAATCAACGCAAACTAACTACTCTTTAAAAAACTAAAAAATTACAGTTTAGAAAAAGAAAAACTAGTTTTAACTGCATTTTTTTTTTCGTTATTTGTCATTTTGTTAAACGTTACTTTTGCAGTTTGTGTGCTTCTTCGCTTCAGCTTTAAAAAAAATGAAGTAAATTTGTGTCTCCTTCGTTGCGTAAACTCAAGTCAATTGAAGAAATTAATGTTGTTGTGGTTTAAACATCAAAATAGTGAGTAGTAGCAATAGTGATAAGATTAAGTCGTTGTAGTCCTAGTAGTATTAGTTGTTGTAACTTGAAGTAGTAGTAAGTAATTGTGATAGTAACTTTCTAACTTGACTTGTAAAACAACAGGGGCAAGGCATGGTCTTGACAGGGGTCGGCAGGGTAGCACGCGCAGGAGGACCACCACATCACCTGGCTCGCCACGACGCCACGCAATTTCCAAAGGCCTCAAGTTTTGTGTAAAGATGTTGTTATCAACCAATTAAAATCAAAAATATTTTTTAAAGTATTTTAAGGAGCTTTATTTATTTTAATATTGTTTTACTTTATTGAATATCGCTAGATTTAAATGTCAAAATAGAATATGTTTTAGTTTTAGAATAAATATATTCAGCTTGACTTGTGTAAAATTATGTCTGTTGATCCCAGTCAGAATTTAAAAAACAAAAAACAAAAAAACAAACTTTTAAACACACACAGGAGCCCGAGTCCGCCGAGTCCGGTCGATAAATCTATCGTAAGTCAGAAAGTAAAAGTGAGAAACTACATCGACAAATAGTTAAGAAAACGGCGAGAAAAACGGACACATATTTCTACGAATTTTAATATGCATAAAGACAATAAATTCCCATATTAATTTGTTGTGTTAAATAAATTTATTCTAATATTTTCGTACAAATTATTTCTGTTTTGTTCATTTACTTTATTTAATCAAGTCAAATTTCTATTTCTCACGTGCCAAAACAAAATAACACATGTTTTACTTTCTGACACCGATAGATTTATCGACCCTATGAGTGGGCCAATGTAAAACACTATCCGACCCGCATACAGACTTAGCAAATGCTTGTCTTTGTCTACCCGTGGTATAAAAAAAAATTCGTTATTTTTCGATTAATTTCACTCTAGCAGTGTCACCACTACACACAGTTAGCAAAAGGTTGCCTCCTAGCCATGTTATAAAGTAATTGTTTGGTATTTTTGCTATTTTATTATTGTCCCAACCCAAGCTCCTAAAAAAACTTATTAACTTAACCCTTTTGACCTTAAGGGGCCGATATATCGGCCTTAGTAAATAAAGACAAAAGAAGACACTAACATTTTGACCCTAATATGGTTCTTTAATAGAAGAGCTCTGAGTAATAATGTTGTTGAGTCCAAAGATGGATGTTGAAATATCGTTGTGTGTGTGTCTTCTTTTGTCTTAAGTCGCCAGGGCCGATATATCGGTTCTTTAGGGTTTCAAGGGTTAAGTGACTACTTGGTAATATTACTAAGTCAGGGTCCAAAGATGAAGGTTGAAATATCGTCGTGTGTGTGTCTTCTTTTGCCTTAAGTCGTCAGGGCCGATATATCAGTTCTTCTTTAGGGTTTAAAGGGTTAAAATTTAAGATATGTGTCAAAAGGTTTTATTTCAAGGGAGAGCAGAAGCAGCCAGCCCAGGCAGAAGCACGGTAAAAGCTTGGACCCTGAAATACAGTAATTTCAATTCCTAGTCTAAACCATTTAACATTCACTTTCAGCTGTCCCGGGCAGATGGAGCTCGTAAACTTGCAAGAATATTTCATCTAGAAGGACACTAAACTTGTTGAACCCCATTTGACAAATCCTCAATTTGAAATTGAAAATTTTGCTTTTTTTGTTTTTGGTTAAAAGGCCAATGGAAAGGAAGCGTGTTGTTGTTGTTGTTGTTGACGTGTCGAAACAGTAACAGTTACCACGTTACAGAAAACCCTTACATTTCATGTCATCATGCTTGATTCTCTTTTAAGTTGTGGCAGTCACCATATATATATATATGTGTGTGTGTGTGTGCTTCTTGCGACTTGATTTTTAAAATCCTCTGGACATGATAGATGCTAAAAATAAAAGAAAATAAATAGACAGAAAAATGGATTCTGCTGGCTCTGTTAAACGAAACTTGTTTAAATGAAAGAATATTGCTGCCTAAATATACATATTTATATATATTCTTTAACCATAGACATGGATGGAGTCAATGGCCTCTTACATGCTTACTATTAGTTTCTTGCCTGTATGAGCATGCATCCGCATGTTCATGCGTGTCCACGCGCCGACAAAAGGCTGTTGTTGACTCTGTTTCTACACTTGATGATTAACTGCGCACACACACAGCAGTTGCAGACGAAAAGTTAAGTCAGCAAAGCCCATTGTACATCTATCTTTTCTAACTGTAATAATACTCATCCTTATCATTGTTACCTTCACAATCCTTGAGATAAGGCTTGATAATTTGTACATCTATTTTTCAGACTTGTCCTCATCCTTATGATTGTTACCTTCACAATCCTTAAAATGAGGCTTGATAATTTGTACATCTATTTTTTAGACTGCTCTCTGTGCTGTGATGTGCTTATGCTATCCTCATCCTTATCATTGTTACCTTCACAATCCTTGAGATAAGGCTTGATAATTTGTACATTTATTTTTCAGACTGTTGACCTCATCCTTATCATTGTTACCAATCATAACCCTTTTGATGAGGCTTGATAATTTGTGCATCTATTCTTTGGACTATTGTTCTTATCTTTATAATTCTTAACTTTACAACTTTGCTTTCATTACATTTATAGGTGCACTCTGTACTGACACACCACAATGAATAAAGGTGTTGAGATTTTAAGTGAGCCCCTGCACCCCTAAAAAAAATGTCTAAATATTTATTTTCCCCAATTTTTTTTAATAATCTGGTAGATATCGGTGTTCAATCGATAATATTCCACAGAAAAAAATGGAAAAAAAGAAAGAAAAACCCAATTTTTAAAATAAATGAAACCATAGAACCCTGACATAGCAAAATGTCAATCTAGTTATTCAAGAGATTTCTATGAGACGACTATCAGGGAGGAAATATCCGTGTGACTTTTTTGGCCTTCACCTGCAAGGCCGATATCGTCCCCTTTAGGGTCAAAAGTGTTAATCGTTGGTTACGACGAATTTAGCCGAGCTGAGAATAACACTTCCTTTTGAAAACCGGAAGTTATATTTACATTTCAATTTTAAGGTGATTAAATAAACAGGTATTCATTTTAAAAAAAAAAATTATCTAAAGATTCTCAATTAATAGAATTGTTTAGTTTTGAATATTTTTCATGGTGTAAGAAAGAGAACTCTAGAAAATGCAAATTGAGTTATTCCCCCTTACAAAATTGAATAATTAGTCTAAATCATAGTCTTTGGTTTCTAACCAAGGCATAGCATTAACGTTTAACAATTTTAGATGAATATTTGTCTACACTTGGTTTGTTCACCCTGCGATATAATTTTTTTATGTGAAAAAAAAATATTGAGAAATTAATTGATGAAGCTTTGAATTTCATTAATTAATATCAAGCCATTTTATTGACAATAGTTGGCTCATTAATTTAGGCGGGAAATTGTCTTATTATTGTCTGCTGGATGAGAACCATATTAGGAGTTGGGCAGGAACTTTCTAAAGCCAGGGTCATCATTGGTCAGGGAAAATAGATTCATTTCTAAAAAAGGATTATTTGCATAAATTAAAAATTTTCTTATCTTCTTTCTTTGTGCAAAAAATTAAAATATTTTTCTGATTTTGATTTTTTTTACAAAAATATATTTTTTTATTTTTTAGCCACAGATCCAAAGCAGTGATGAGATTCAGCCAGTTTGCACCGGTTCATGCCAACCTGTGCTTAAAATATTATGAGTTTGGTGAACCAGTTGTTGAAATTACTTAAACCTCGATTCAGACTTGTATTAATTAGCCCACTATCAAATGTCGCGTGACTCGATTAACTTGTGCATGGATGACAACATAATTTGCGCATCTATATAGCCTATATATAAATAAGCAATTTAGTTTCGTTTGCGTAACTGTTAGAGTGCTCAAACTGCTCATGACAATGCAGATGTTGAGTTGGTCTAGTCTACATAAGGCCTAGTTTTAACTTTTAGTTCTGAATCAAATATTGAATGTTTTTAGATCTAATTTCCTGCAATCGCCAGATTAAAGTTTTTGTTTAGATTTTCTTATCTCTAAGTTTGTCTTAGACTCTTGATCAAGGCCAGTAATGTGTAGTGATACCATGGAACTACTTTTATACGCGTAACAAGCAAATCATAGCGTATAGATGTTGGTGTAAACCACACTAATACAAGCTGTATTCAATAACATGGCGTAAGCCTATAAACACATACACTTTACTTCTCGTCCAATGTACATATGTTAATAAAGTTCTATATAAAATAAAGTTCTACACCTTCATTGTAAACTACTTCAAATAATATTAAACATTAAGTACACAATATAACATAACATGATGAGATTCAGTCGGTTTGCACAGTTTCGTTAGAATCTGTTCTTAAAAATTTTTAATCCCACCAATGATCCAAAGGGTTATGTTCCAAAATGCAGAACAACAAAAGATTCTTATTGATTTAAAGAAAAAATTAAAAAAAAAAAATCTATAAAGATTTTCACTCGTTTTTCTTAATAAAAAGAGAGGGAAGTCCACTTGGTACAGCAGATTAACATTTAATTTTGACTTTAAAATAGTATTACGCGAGTTCAAATCCCAGTCATTTCGTTACTTTTACATTTGGGTTAATACCCTTGGGAAAAGAATGAATTCCCCCATATTCCCTCCAGCTATGCACTAAATCGTACAAATTGCGTAAATAAAAACAATATAATGAGGAAAAGAGATTCTTAATAAAAACCAAAGTTCTTGGCATTAAACAACTAAAAAGGTCGACAGGCCGTAAAACAAACCAATCATCTTCATTTCCAAAAATGGAATAACACATAAAATCCCGTTTACTTACAAAAACCTTGATATTAGATTAGGAATCTAGGTTGTGATATCCTGCTGGAGGTGTAGCCAGTGGCGTAGCAAGGAAGGGGCGGTCTGGCCAGGGCGGCACTTGCCAGGGGGTGGCATTTTGTGAGGGCAATAGATAATATTAAAAAATTATAGTAAAAAGTCAACAAAAAAAATCTGATATTCTAAAACCAAAATGAGTTTTTAAGTTTGTGGTTTGTGTATGTTTTGTGTGCAATAAAACTGTTTTCAAACGGATTTTTTAAACAGTGTCATTAGTCCAATAAAAATAGACATTTTAAGTTGAATATAATTAGATCCTTGATTGTAGTTCAATAAAAATTAATAATTTTTAGGGCATTTTGGAATTTTGAATATTAATGGATTGAACAGTGGTCAGAGGGGACGCAGATCTTACTACCACCCGAGGTGGCAAAGTGCTACGCCACTGGGTATAACCTTGATATGAAAAAAAAAAAATTTTTTTTTTTTTTTAAAAAAGATATCACAAGACTTGTCGTAGATATAAAACTGAAAACTAAAGACTAAAATGATCAAACCTTACGTACAAACTTGCCCGTCTGGTGTGCAGGAATGCTAGTCTGGTTATTGCTAGAAAAAGGTTCATAAGTGTTCGTGAATTGCATTAAATCAAAGGAGCTCCAACTAAATGCGGGGTTAATGATCTGAGAAGCAACCTCAGGCTTATCTTTTACAAACGGATGGTCTGCAGGCATCAAATTTGGCACGTCCTCCCAAAGGAAGCTGCTGGTCTCATGCATGTCAACCGTGGGAATCGGAAAGTACGAGTATTCCTCGTTCGGCTGGTCTAGACTCGGGTTGTTATAATTTTCAGTGTAACTGTCCAAGAACGAAAGGTCAAGGCTGGCCGCGGTCGATGCAGCGCTGGCCCCCATCACAAGGTCATCCACATGGTTGGGGGCCAGGAAGTTCACAGACAAAGGCGTTTGGGTGGAAGGGTTCGAAGGGTTGGAAAAAGAAGACGAAGAAGAGAACGTGGAAGAGGACGATGTCGAAGCAGATGTCGAGGTAGAAGCGGAGGCGGGCGGTAAGGCCAACCCAGGGGCCGTTGCGTAGGTAGATGTGGTAACAAGGGATGAATTCAATGATGGTAAATAGGAGAGAGGGCCCTCCACTTTCATTTCGCTAATGGCTTCCGTAGACATTGAGGTGACTTCTTTGTCTGGAGAGCAAGCCGACTCAATGACATCTTCGTTGAGCTGAGAGGCAACCTTGCCCGGTTCGTCCATAATGCCTGTCTGGGTGCTGATCTGGAGCATGGACGCTAGACTCCCTAGCAGAATTAAGAAGAAAAACACATTTCAATTAGTTGGGGTTTTAGGGTAAAGGGGCCTCAAGGCACATTCTGTGTTGGGGCTAAGCACAGCACTGCCCCCATGGTTTAAACTAAAACATAAACAATTAATAAACTTTCATACAGAAACGAAAACAAATGAATCAAAATTATTTATATTTGTGATCCTTTCTGTTGTTAATCTCTTTGGGAATGTAATATAATGACACTTTGAGGCTCCCATAGACTGCTGAGGACTAAGTGATGACAACGAGTTAGTTGGGGTTTGGCAGTTAAGCCAAATAGAGTATCAGTGTTAGGCAACCAGACACAGGTTAAAAAATAATAAAGATAATTATATTATATTTATATATACTTGATGAACACCAACCTAAGTTTGGCACAAGGCCATTTTTCGTGCACTTACCCAGGCTTTTTGCATTTGGTGTTACCCTTCTTGCATTTGAACTGCATATTGAACCCTTGTTTAAAAATCTTAAGGCTTCAAGTGAATTTTGGGGCACCCTGAAAATTAAAGTTATTTTAGAGAAGTTCTTGTATTTGTAGGGCATATTTTTGGTTGTTGGTTCTTACCTTGTCTAAGACTTGCCAAGGACAATTTAGATTCCCTCCATTGATGAATGGTTTCCAGAAAGTTCTGCATTGTTTCTGTATTCACCATTTTATTGTAGGATTCAAATAAAGGACGGATCAAATAACTGAACTGAAGTTTTTATTAAGGAAAAACATTTCAACAAAACACATTTGGATTGGCTTCAATAAAAAATATATTTAATACTAAAAGAATTGCCTGGTTGTTGGGGACTTGGCATTATAGTAATTAAGGAAGCTTTTTATAAAGGGAAGCTGTTAATGCTTTTTTATACTTAACTCATTTCTAATGGTTCTTAATATTCATTTCATATCTAAATTTTTTTATTGACTAAATTCATTTATACTAAACACATTTTTAATGCTTTTTTTTAAACTAAACACATTTCTAATGCTTTTTTATACTAAATTCATCTAATTCTTTTTTTTTTAACTAAACACATTTCTAATGCTTTTTTTATACAAAACTCATCTAATGCTTTTTTTTTTAAGTAAACACATTTCTAATACTTTTTTTAAAACTAAACACATTTCTAATGCTTTTTTTTTTTTAAAAACTAAACACATTTCTAATGCTTTTTTAAAACTAAACACATTTCTAATGCTTTTTTTATACTAAATTCATCTAATGCTTTTCGGTAATACTGAATTTTAACACCCAAGGGTGGCATATCTAGTGATAGTTAAAACTGCATATGAATAGCCACATGTGCAAAAATACACTAATACCCTAAATTCATTTCTAATGATTTTCTCTCAAGTATTTAAGGTAGCCTATTATACTGAAGGCAGTACTATATACCTGCAAGTTTTAGTGGTTTAAATCTTTTTTTTTTGGTGTGGGGAACTGTTGCCACTAAGGAAATTTTTTGAAGAGCTCAACATATAAACAAAATGCTTTCTTTTTTTTTCAAAAACTCTTGTGGTTAGGGTTAGGTAAGATTTTAATACCAACTGCTTTTTCTCAAAAAAAAAAAATTTGAAAAGAAAAAAAAGAAGAGGAAAAAACAAAAAGAAAAAATTTTTAAAAAAAAGAAATAAAAAAAAAAGGATACAAATGAAAATTTCCAATTTTCTTTGGTTCTTGTTGTAATATATTCTGCAAACATTTCTTTCAAACTGGCACAAGGTGGTCGTACTCTATCCACTCCAGAATCAGGCAATTGAGCCTGCAGTTTTCTACAAAGATAAATTGGGACAATTGAGAAACAAAACAACCTCTTCATAATCAACAAACAATTGTTTTTGCTTTCATTCTAAGAAATTAAATTTTAGTTCGAAAACCTAAAAAATAAAAAAGATAAAATGGACGACAACTTGATTAAATTAAAGTTAGAAAAAAATTAAAGTTAGAAAAAAATTAAAGTTAGAAAAAAATTAAAGTTAGAAAAAAATTAAAGTTAGAAATTATTTAATAGAAAAAAAAATTTCAAAACTCATCGAAATTTTCTAAACTCAAAATCATTCTAAAGAGCTCTACATATAAACAGAATGTTTTTTTTTTTTGTTTAATAACTCTTATGGTTAGGGTTAGGTAAGATTAAAATTAGAAATAATTCAATAGAAAAAACAATATTTCAAAACTCATTGAAATAATCTAAACTCAAAATCATTTTATTTATTATTCATTAAACTAACCAATAAAATCACATAGCCTTTTCCTATAATTAAAATTTAATAAATTAATTTTTTAAAAAACCCGGAATTTCTGTGAAGTTGAAAATAGAAATTAATTTTTTTTTACAAATATAATATTTCTATTTATTTAAATAAAGTTAAAATAATAAAATATTGTTTAATGAAATTCAAGATTATTTTTCTTATTAAATGCTTTTAATTTCATGAAATGAAAATTTGTGTTTCCTACAAACAATGATCTCATTATACACATTACTCATATTCAACAAAATTGGCACTTTTGCAGAACAAGCAAATAGAGAAATATTTTTTTTTGCTCGGGGACTTTGCACCAGTTGTAAGACAGCAATTTGATTGGCTAGAGTTAGGGTTTAGGGTTAGGGTTTGGGCAAAATTTCTCCATTTGCTTGTTCTGCAAAACCGCCACAAAATCAAAGTGGTATTTACAATTTTAGTTTAATAAATATCATATTTTCATTTTATAGACTGACATATCCTATTTTAGAATGCCAGGTGAAGGTGACAACAGAATGCTAGTCGCTGAAGTATTTTGTTTTGGGTGGTCATGGCTGCGTGACTGCCACGCACACACACTTGGCCTACAATCATTTCACTGCAGCTCAAAACAGATAAGACAGGCAGCTTCTCTAAAGTTGATTGCACCAGGCTGTTGGGTTTTTTAGTTTATCAAGACCTGTCTAGTTGCCTGCCCGACAGGCGCTGCCTTCTTCTGTTGGAGCTGGGAAAGTTCTGCCATTGGGGCCTTGTTGGTTTGATTTCAGGGTTTTTCCTTCTTCTACCCCTAAAGAGGTATATGTGGAGCTAGTTGGCCATTGACCCCAAGGAGGGTTCCTTCACCTTTTGTAAGGTGTAATCTTTCTGGGAGACTAGCCACCCTCCTCACCAGGCAAGGCTAGTGGGGGAACCAGTTTAGTTGCCAGTAACCTGACAATGCAACAGGTAGTACTGGGTTATATGGTACCAATAGCATATTACGTGACCTGACAAAATATTTAAGAATAAAAAGTTGGTAAATCAAATCTTCAATTTATTTCAAATTTATTGATCAAATATTCTGTTTTCGTAATTGACACCCTTACTATAGTCATACAGAAAAAATAGACTGTACCACGATGTTACGTCTGGGTCTGCTTACAAAGCCAGTCAGCAGATGGGTTTTGGCAGTTATGATGTCTTTAAATTTGATTCTTAAAAAAATAAAAAGTAGTTAAAAGAAATATTGAATTTACCAGGACGTTATTTTTTTTTTTTTAAGTAGCAACTAAAAATAATAAAACCATTATCTTTTGGCAACTATTTTCTTATTTCCAAACACTACAATCTTACAGACTAAATGGACTGAACCATGACATCACTTCTGGGTGGCCAGCATCTGCTTACAAAGTCAGTATCATCGTCATTGGTGGTCACTTGTTGTCGAGTATGACTGTTTTCTTTTTGGGAGGAAGCCTGCGCATGATGTCTTTTCACGTGGGCAGACTGATGACGCACCTGCAGTCACCACACAGCCCCTTGGCAGAGGAAGGGCCTGGTGCGTATAACTGTCCTCCTTTTGGGGGGATGCCTGCACGTGATGTCTTTTCACGTGGGCAGACTAATGATGCACCTGCAGTCACCATATGGCCCATTGGCAGAAGGCCTGGAGAACCATGACAACTGGAGGCCATCCTCTGTTGCAGCCTTCAACCTCCTTCAGCGCCATTGTGTCATTGTTGTCATCATCCGCCACATCCACCGTTGAGGTCTTGCACTATTTAACCTACAGCTGTGCAGATGGAACAAGAGAGTGATGGTCGTAACCCTTTGGTCCTTTGGAGTGGAGTGTGTGGATCCACTGACCAATTTACAACAATGAAGACAAACAAGGATGGGAGCCAAAGGATCAACTTACTTAACAACAGTAATTTTTTTTATTTATTTTCTCTCTTTTTTTTCTTCTTTTTTTCTTTTTCACGAAATTCAGTTAATCTTTTTTTAATTATTTTAATCCCTAAATTCTAAAATTTCTACTCCCAAAATATAAAATGGTTTACTGACATGTTTAATCACCTAAATGTAAATCATGAATATGTAATTACTAGACATGTAGTTTTTTTCATAACTTGGACACTTAAGCACCAGATGCAGAGACATTTAATCACATTATCAAAAAAACAAACTGATAATGTGAAAACAAGAAAAATAAGTGTTTATTTAAGTGATTATGTTTTTATTACATTAAATTTTTAGAACACCCTTGACGATTTTTAGATTATATTTTTACAAGATAGGTTTTGGATGTTTTTATATTATTACATTTTTAGAGTCTTAGACAATTTTGAGGATATCTTTTACTAGAGCTTAAAATCTATAGTTTTTTTGTTTTTTTTTCTACATTATCCCCTTTTTGTACCCTTGATAATTTTGGGGGGATTTTCACGAGTGATTAAAATCCATAGGGTTATTATCACTTTTTTTTTCTCTTGAGAGCCTGATTAAATATCTCTGTGTCTGGTGCTTAAGTGTCCAAGTGATGAAAAAAAGCATAACTGAAAATATACAAATATCACAAAAGTAAGAAAATAGTTTTTCTTTTTTTTTTCCTTTTTTTTTTCTAATATTTTAAGATAAAACTTTTTTTCTTATTTTATTTATTGCTTATTATTATTATTAATATTATTATTATTATGCTTTTTAAATGAAAGAAAAAAGTCCTTTTTTTGACAATATCTAGAATCATAATCTAAAAAAAAAAACAGTTTCAAAATTTGTTTTTATAAAACAAATAGATTTATTTTAAAGAAAATTTACTTAAGCTTTAAAAGAATTAATTAGTATTAACCCTTTTGACCCTTAAGAGCCGATATATTAGCCTTAGTAACCAAAGGCAAAAAAGACACATTGACATTTCAACCCTAATATGGTTCTTTAATAGAATGGCTCTGGAGTGACTACTTGGTATTTTTGCTGTCAGGGTCCAAAGCTGAAGATTGAAATATCATTTAGTGTGTTTGTATTCTTTTGCCTTAAGTTGCCAGGGCCAATACATCGGTTCTTTAGGGTTTAAATAGTTAAAGACAAATATATAAAAAAAAAATTAAATTACATTTTAAAAAACCAATAATTAAAAGAAAAATATGTATTAAAAAAAAAAAATTCTGATTTTTAAAAAGGTTTAAAATCTTTTTTATGAATTAAAAAAAAATAATAAAGAAAATATAATAATGAAATTAAAAGGAAAAAACATCAAGAGGCAAAAAAAGTCCCTGCTATATCACACAAAGATTTATAATTTAGTATTATTTACAGTAGTATTATTTAGACTTTTATACTCAACTTAATTGTTAGAGACACAATGTTTGTTAATTTGTGTGAATTTCTCAGATCAGCCTTGATAATTAGTATTATTTAGACTTTTATTCTCATCTTTATTCTTATAGACACAATGTTTGTTTATTTGTGTGAATTTCTCAGATCAGG